>JAOEHI010032401.1:26543-63061 GCA_025447815.1 Percopsis transmontana | reverse complement strand
CACAGCCACCCCTCTCACAGTACGCACTTTATTTTCAGACAAAAACTAAAACAAAGCCTGCCCTCACGCCACACCACACTGACGGACTGTTCTCACCAGGGAATGACTGAGTAGACAAATAACGGGGTGTAATTTAAACAAACACACACTCTGATTTATAGACAGGAGACACATAGATTCCATTGTATTCTAAATTTGTTGAAGAGGATGGAGCATCACATAAACACATCATGAATTGTAACTGGATTAGTGGTGGCAGCACTGTGGAAATGAGGGTCTTCCTCTCTTTACAGTTCGTGTCTTCACTAGCCTCAGCAAATCTGAGCGCATTCCCAGGCTTGCCTAAGGCCGGTGGAAGGAATACAGGCAGGCATTACCTGGCCAGGCAATCAAACCAAGAGGTTCATCTGCATCTAACTGCGTTGCCTTTCATTTTTATACGTTTGTTTCTGCTACTCTAAAGCTACAACTGGGAGCTTTCCAGTTGATTTTGGCCAAACATCTCACCTAGACATTTGTTTATAATATCACACCTGCCAATGGAATTTGTAAACGTAGAGTATTCTAGATCATAAATTGCATGACCTCACTCAACCATATGATCCTAGCTTTAGCATGTGCCTCCTGACCTCCTCCTTCATGCCAGTCTCCAGCAGCATCATGATGCAGGCCTCCATGGGCAGGGCAATCTCTCTACTACTCCTCTTCAGATGCTCATCCAAGCCAGTGCCAAATGCAGGCTTCTCCGCCCAGGAGTCTAGTGTGTGTGTGTGTGAGTGTGAGAGAGTGTGAGAGAGAGAGAAAGAGAAAGAGAGTTGCATCAAAACGTAAATAATATTGAATCAATAATAAACACCATTGCAAATAATGGACATACATTTATCAACCGAATGAACAAATAAAAAGGAATAATATAGTACGAAGAGATATCAAATAATAAAGTACAAGTAGACAACAGAAACAACAAAGTAGAGCCCATCTTGCAGGCTCCAGTGGGTCCCAATCCCGACATTAACCACAGGCTTTGAAAGCCTTTAAAAGCAACCTCTTAAGTGTGTGAGGGCAGATCACGATGCACTGCTCCTCCTCTGAATTAGAGTCAGACTGATACTGGGCCCGATACATGCTCATATTTGGGAGTGAAAATAAATACATTAAAAAATCCAATACGTTTTATATACAGGTCAATCTAAAAAAACAAAACATAGATTCTCTATGGGGTTCAGGTCAAGCTGGTTGGCTGGCCAATCAAGCACAGTAATACCATGGTCAGCAAACCAGTTACTAGTAGTTTTGGCACTGTGGGCAGAGGGTAATATTCTAATATTTAGATATACTGGATCTTTGATTTCCATGAGCTGTAAACCATAATCATCCAGAGTAAAAGTAATGAATCTAGAATATATGAAAGAAAAAATATGAACTTTACAATTTTTTTAAGATGCACCTGTATACATGAAAAGCACACACATATTAGCATGCATCACTCAAACATGGTTTTCAAAAGGAAAGTTGTTTACACCTGTCCTTCCTCTACTAAACTACCTATTACCTAGCAGCATGATACAGCTTTTCTAACATTATTTATTGAGGTGGCAAAAATACCACAGTCTGACCTAAGGCCTCATTTGAATATGCCAGTGTGCTTATATCTTGACTGCATTTGGGACACACGTGAGCAACCAAGGCCATGCTGTTCTAGGAACTCCTATCAGGAGTGTGTGTTTTGGGCTAACCAGTGGGTGTTTGGATTATACATCTTTTCTTGGAGCCGGGGGGGAGTAGAGAGGCAGGATGTGTTGTGTGGCACTACATAAGCATGCATGTGTGTTACTGAAGGTCGTTCATTCTATCTCACTGACCAGCACGGTCTTTGACATAGCGAACCACTTTGCAAATGTAATTAAACCCAGTTAAAGAAAGTTTGTTGTGTAAGAGTAATTTATAATATAAAAATTCCATGCGATGAGCCAATATCGTCTGATAATATATTCCATCCCATATAAAGCATTGTTCTACTCTGAAGGCAGATTTGTAGATCAGCCGTCTCTCCTACAGGCTGCCATCGGATAACAACATGCTTCAAAGCCATTGGGCTGTTCAATTGCTTTTTGTGAGAGTGTTTGTGTTTGCAGGCCTGTGTGTGTCGGGGGGTGGTAAACCAGGTGGGTGTGATGTGAGATTTCTAAATGTGTGTGTGTGTGTGTGAGTCATCGCTGCATGCTGAGCGGCCAGACATGTCTGGTTTAGGCCACATGTGTTTGCTGCACAAAAACAAACTGCAGCTTTACTGCCCCAGGGGGGGAGCGGCTGAGATGTTAGAAAAGAGAAATTAGTTGGGGAGGAAAAAGATACAAACATACAATAGTGGCAAAGAATGCCAGGCAACCCAAAGAAAAAGCAATTCTTTGATGACTCAAATATCTGTCGATTATTTGGGGTGTTCAGCATCGATCCGAGAAAAGCTGTTATGCAGCACAACTACGGTGGTTAGTCCAATACCAGCGAACGTTTTCCTCTGAGTGAAGTCCCAGAGCGTAATAAGCTGAACTCGGCCATTGTGGATGGAAATGGGATCCACTTCGGGTGTGACTCATATGGCACAAGACAGAAGGGGTGACATTGGGCTGCTGCTGTAATGGAGCGCAACAGAGAAAGGTACTTTGTATTTGCTTGTTCTTTTCTCTACATGAACGATATTCAGCCCCACCCGGCTTTGTGCTTTGGGGAAAGTGTGCGCGTGTGTGTGTGCGTGCGTGCATGCTGTACCTTGCTGAGCTTGAATGGCTGGCAAAACAGACTCCAGAACAGTGAGAGATTTTCTGTGGTAATCAGCTTGAGCCTCTAAAAGCTGGGAACAGAAAATATATACATATATATATATATATATATTTATTAATGAGAAAGAGACGCACGACAGCAGTGTAAACAGAAAAGCTGGCCAATGTTCTGTCATTCTGCCGTTAGCTGTGCAGCTGTGAACATTCCCATGAACACAGCGTGACAACATCTCTCACTCACCATTACATAGTAGCGGGCAAAGTCGCCTTCTTTAGAGAAGAAATTGTACATGTCAGCAGCAAGTTGGTCCTGTGTGAGAGAGAGCAGACATTTGGATGAGAACCAGGACTTTAAAAATGCATTCCTTTTAAAAACAGCTTTACAGCTGTTCCAGAGAGACACCCACATGTCTCACCGATAATCAAGGGCATGGTGTTATGATACATAGGATACTATACTGTGGAATAATTCAAGGTGATATTTGATCTAGTCTAGAATAGAGGCCGATTCACTGTTCCACCCATGACTGCAAAAGTAGTAGCTTGCGGGTTCTGACAATGTATTTTGCGCAATATCAAGTACTACGGCTCAATGTCCCATCCCCCAGTCCTCTGAACCACAGAGGACATCAGATAAGGTGACTTAAATCCATGCACCCCAAGACAGACGAGACAAATCCCAGCTACATAAATGTGTAGTTCAGGTAGCAGCGGGGCCATTAGGCTGTGTGCAGTGAGTCAGTCAGAAATCCCCCTGCTTTTGGCGACTCTGATGAGACATGGAGAGAAACACAGTGCTTCCTGGCCAGCAGTGTCACAGTAACGCGCACATGCATACGCACGAGAAGAAATTAGTAGGAGGGACACATAAATGCACACTGGGCGGCCGGGCACGAGCACACACAGAGGTAAAAAACACTGACGCAGCTTAATAACAGCACGCATAAGTGCACACAAGCAAAACAGAATCAGTGATGGGGAAGGTCAGACATCCAGATTATAACTGGCACACACACACACACACACACACACACACACAGGACTATAAGACAGCCTGAGGGTAACCTTGGAGTGTCCTCTCACAGCTGAGGTGCTTTGTGTCTCTCTATAAAACCCTCAGCAAGTCCATTTCCACATTGCCCTGCTCTCAGTCCAGCTCGCACGGCCATGGATGACCTCTGGCTTTTCTCTTCTGTCATGACTAATAGTTTCTCATCTTTTCCAACTCCAGGCTAGCAGTGCCTCGCATGAACTTAACAAGAACACTATGAACCCCCCCCCCCCCCAAACACACACCCTATGGGCTAGAGAGCGCCGGTACCTTGCACAGTTCCACTTTGTTCATGGCGTCGTCCACCTCTTCCTTAAGCAGGTCAGCCTTGGCTGTCAGTGCCTGGGTGTTAGTCCCTGAGATGATAGACTTGGTTGCCTGCAACCATCTGAGTTGAGGAGAGAGAAGGGCACAGTGGGACATTGGGGCGACTTCTCTGGGACACACTGACCGATGCCCTTTCAGTTGTGTTGTGAGGGGTTTACGGTAACGCAGGGACTGTAACAGTGGGGTTGTGTAGTAATGCGCATGGTGAGACAAGACGCAAACACAGACATGCAAGCAGACAGACCGACACCCAGACGGACCGTGCTCTGGCAGAATCATAATCCAGCACCAGTTTGGCTAGCTGCTTCCTCTGCTTCAAGATGTTGGGGATGTCCACCTGGAAAATAGGAGATCCACACGTTCAGCCAAGACCAGGGGTCCTTAGGGGACCTGTGTATTGATTGAGCATGAATCCTGTATTGCCATTTATTTGTTCAATGTCTCAAAACATCTGCAATAGAACATAAACTAAGCACTGCAAATGTTTCCAGTCGCAGTCAGCGGCCAGCAAGGGGTGAGGCGCGTTTGTTTCCGACCTCTGCGAGCATGTTGAGGGGGTCGAGAACATCCTTCTCGATCTGCAGCTCATGTTGCATCAGCTCTGACGCCAGGCGGCTCTCTGCCTCCCCGCACAGCTCCATCATCCTCCTGTCAACGCACACAAGAGGACGAGCGCAAACATCACGGTTACATTTGCCCCTCATTATCCCATCAGTGCCACTAGGAGAGAAGACGCAGCCTTCTGCTCCCAATTATAATCACGCTCCCATTTACCATGACAAAAAGTCACTCTCGCAGCGACACTGAATGACGGCCAATCTGTGCCACCAGCCCTGCTAATCAACAGCGGAGAACTACAAACTAGGCCACTGTAATAGCGCCCATTACTAGCTGCCCTAGGCAGGGAGCTGAGTCCCACACTACGCAAGTGACATTACGGTTTGGAACCCGGGAGAAAATAACAGTGTTTCCTAAGGCCCTGCTGACTCTCGCCATGCATTTATCTCAAGTCTTACAGAGGCAATTTCCCTTCCTCATTATTGGGGAGCAGACAGACAGTGGATATGAGACACCAGTTTCACAGTCTTACTTTCAACATCCTCAGCGACAAATATGTGCTTCTGTTATGTGCTCCACGGTTCTCTCTCTCAACCCTTTCATTTTCTATTCTTCACTGCTGTTTTCTGGGGGGAAAACGCACATAATGGCCAAATGTGTGGTTCATATCTGATTAAAGTATCTCAACTAAAGTGTGTATTTTCTGTTTACTTTCTGTTTAGATATCACATGTCTCTCAAAGTCAATTACACCTTGACCGCTCCAACATTAATAATGCATAGAGGCCTTTTTTTAATAGGTCAGTGATAGAGACACCAGGGAAAACCCACATTATCATGATTTCTGAACTTTAAAAAAAGGAGAAACAGACTATTTTAGAGAACAAATCCCTTTCTCAGTTAAACACTTTCTGTTTTGTGGCTAAAACAGACTCTCAGGTCTGTTCCTAATGTCACAAACTGTCCCAAAAAGCATGGCACGTTGCTGGTCTTCAAGACACTGGCCTCATATTTCACACTCTCTGCGGTGCATCTGCTCCACATAGCGACAGTTGCCTAGAGGGGTTGATTGGCTGTCCGCCGTGTCAGTCACGCGTAAAACGCGCTCACTCACCCTATCAGTGAGTCTTCTCCCAGCTGGCTTCCGCCGTCGACCATGGCCTGAGATAGTGCTGTCAGAGGAAGCTTTTTCTGAGAAGGGGAGAGCTGGACATTAGCTTTCAAATGAGCCGCAGACATGCTCAGACCGTGGCTAATGCTTTCTATACATAATATAGTGCTCAATCCAATGGAAAATCCATCAGGAGCTTTCCATTCAGCAGTAAATGAAGAAAGTTCGGGAGAAATGGTATAACTGAGCTTTCAGTACGAGGAAGGAGGATACAGATGTTAAATGAGGTGTGAGAAGTGAACTAGAGAAGCCAGCCTTCTATCAAAAACATCTACAACAACTGTGTCTAAGCAGATAACACCCTGACCATGATCGGCCTGGTTCCAAAACAAAGGTATCATGCACAGTAAACCCAGTGGAGGGAAGAGTGAAGGTGGCAGGTGTACCAGTGGAAATTGGAATAACAGTGGGAATAGGTAATATTATTACCTGACCATTTCCTGTATAGAGCCGTGGGACGGACTGAGGTGGATGTTGGATGGTGGATGGTGTGGAGAACAAAACACAAAAAAAATAAATAATGCAGTCCTATCGTACTTTGTTCCTGGAAATTAATAGTTGGCTTCAGGTACTTATTGAGAACAGGGCGATATACAGGGCGTCGGAGGTGATCAGGTTAAAATCAGGTTATAACAAAATCAGACAAGTAAACGCAGTTTGTTAATAACTTCTCCGCTTACATGTCGTTTCTCTGCGTCTGCACCAATGTGGCCCTGCAGACACGTGGCCATCCTCTTGTGCGTGTTGTGTGACACCACCCGAACCATCTCCATGCGCCGCTCGATCTGTGCACGGGCAGAGAAGACGCACAAAACAAATATCGTAGCAGTGAGATACTGTTTTGGTTTATTATTTTGTTGTTATTTTATGCAGGAATAAGAGGTGGCTTATAACTTGTGACCCCTGATTGGGGGTGGGGGGGTTCCATGAAGCTCCATGCAGAGTTTTGATTTGTAGCTGCCTCGAGGGGAGCTAGGGGTCAAAGTTCAAACACGACTAATAAGGCATGTTCCCGCTGGGCAGCGTTGGAATGTTCTCTTTGAAACATATGAGTCATCGGAAGCATCTCCATGGAGACGGTCACTGGGCTGTGAGCGGCTGCAAGGGGCTCTGTGGACCTTAAAAAGGCCTTTTTGATTGCACAGGCAGTCTCCTGTCTGCTAGCCTGGCTACAGAGATCCACTTTGTGCAGTTAGCCCATAGCAATAATGCTATCATTGATACGCTGGTCAATGATGGGACTCAGTTAGCTGGCAAAAAGACAGAGGCCAATTGAAGCTTTATAGCAGGGCTATTCTGCTACCAGGTGTCTGACAGGGACAGTTAGAATTTGCTCTGTCCTAATAGTGTCCTATAAAGGCGGCTGTTCAAATCCACTTACAAGTCTGTCCCTTCACCCAGAGCATACAGTTAAACTCAACACAACACTGGATTAGCCTGGCCATGCTTGTGGGAAAGTTAAAGGCAGGTGGTGATTTGTTTACAGGATGACTTCAAAACATAGCAGGGTGTGTCCCCTTTCCAAAAAAAAATATAACTAGAGGGAAAAAACAGGCAAAAAGTAGGAGGTCTAAAGGTGGTTGTGAGCAAACAGCACCAAGACTTTGTCGTCAGGACACCCAAGACCCAGTGTACAGAGGAACAGCACGGGTCAGCGGGCGAGAGACATAGGAACTGGGAGTGACACCCAGCGAGGGAGGCTCAACATAACATCGCAGACAATTGTATTCCAAAAACAGAACATGCTTGCAACGCAGGAATACCACAGTCTTCAGAGGAGATATCCGCTTCTGCATGCCGACCCCCTTCCCTCCCTCCCTCCCTCCTCACTAGCCCTACCAATTTTCCCTCGCTCCTACGTCATTCCTGACCCATGGCGGCCTGGCATTCCCAAAACAGCTGGCTCAAATACAAACATATTAAACGTGCTGCGCGCGCAGGAGGCCACGCTTGTAGACATGACCGAGCACATGCATACACAAGACAAGAAGCAACACACGCACACCACAGGTCTGGCTGCCTCCGTAGGCAGGGGCGTTATCCCAGTCAGTACCTGGCACAGGAACAGGGAATTCCCCTTCCCGCGGAGGAGGAAAGATTTGTGTGTGCAAGTCACGTTGCGAGTGTATTTCTCTGTGCTTATGTTTTGGTTACATGGCGCTAAGGGTGTTGCTGCTGTCTGCTTCCTCTTAGCATAACACACTGAGGCCACACACACACACACAATGATCTCCTTGGCCTGAGGCGGTTTTACTCCTGCTGTGTGAGGAGGTCAAACCCTAACGTGTCCAATGACTCATCACTAAACAGGGAATCCCAGAGAAAGAGAGAAGGGTGGAGAGACTTGTGCTGGGTTACAGTGACTAGGAGGGCGTTTATGTGAGATGATGTGAACATGTCTGGGCAAGTAGAAAATGATTGGAAATAGCTGAAATCCTGATGCTAGGGAGCGTCGGAACTATCCATGTCAGCTACTGGCAACAACCAGTAGCCTGTTCGTAAACAAATGATCGGGTTGCACAAATGAGTCAGTGACGGCAGATGTTATGCATTATTCACTGATATAAAGTATAAGTAATATAATATATTATCGCCACTGTATGATAGACTTAAAGCATAAGATAAGGATAGCAAAAAATGTTCAGTCATGCCAGCCTTCTCCTTTAACAGGGTGTGGGAACTATGCCGTCTCTCCTCATTAGCCTGGAATGACTGAGGTATGGCAGGAAGGTGGTTTGTAGTAGCGATGTATACACAGCTGCTACAAGAATACTGGGATACCTCAGTGTCCAGCCTGGCAGACCAGTGGAAAGGGTTGGGGAGTGGTGATGGGGGGGGGGTTGTCAAGAATAGACTGCATACAGGCTGAGGATCCACACTTCATGCAGGGGTATCAAATGAAGGCCTGCCTGCGAGTGTTTCTGACAGTAACTCGATCTTGCTCGTCAGTTGACCGTATGGAGCAGACTACAGGGTTTTGTTTTGAAGCTCCTCCAGAACCAGGAGATGTCTTTTCCCTCTCCGTCTATCAGTCTCATCCTGTCCATCTCTTATCTGCCTCTTCCTTATCAGATTGACACTGCCTGCGAGGTGCGAGACGGAGCTTGCTGAGTCACAGTGCTGCATCACAGAGATGGGAGCATGCCATAAATGAGTTCAACATGCTCTGTGAGAGGAAAGAAAAGGATTGAAAGATGATGCTGCCAGTTTCAAATGAGGGTGGGGTGTGGAACTGAAGGGAAATCAATCTGAATGTATCTGCGACTGTTCTCAGAATACATTCCACAGTGACATGGAATGTCGTAGCGGACCTGGCGGACCACACCTGCCGTCTATCCCTGGGGCAGAGAGCATTTCCCCTGGGAAGGCCCTGGGCTGAAGGGTCCCACACACACAGCCACACGTGCAACGTCAGGGAGCCCGAATTCTCCACTGGCTACCGGAGCCGTGAGTGACTTTCAGGATCCTCACTGAGAGGATGCATGACATTTTCACATCATACTGGACATTCCCAGCTGGCATTAAACCCACACTTCTGAGTCTAAATTCTTGTTATAACGAAAAGGGACATAGACACTAGGTTTGTCTTTCATTTCTCCAGGAAATCATTGCTCCAGATGTGTTAGGGTGATCACATGTTACATTTGTACAGCCGTGCCATTCTGGCTGCGAGCACTCAAGTGGGGGGGGGATGTGCGTCAGCAAAACATTTCCTTTTTATAGTTGCTGTTCCCAGTCTCAGTCCCTCATTAGGGTTGTTTCAACTTTTGTCATCTTTATGAATCTATTGTAAGCTATGATAACATTTCAACACTGAAATGGACACCTCAAGTAGTCACTGATACACACACACGGTGATCTAAAAAGGATAACGCTGGCTTAAGAACCCCCTCTGACATCCTTCCTACAAACCTGCAGTGACTTAAGTGACAAGGCTGAAAAGGTTGTGTTCTTATGCAACAGCTTGATATGTGCTGTGTCGTGGGCCACGCAAGCGCTTTAGGAGGCAGATTAATGATTTACCTGTAGGAGGTCATCACTGAGGACTTCTGTTTTCTCTGCTCTGTGGATGAGAAAACACAACGCAGAATACAGATTAGCATTGACAGGTTGAGGACAGGTGATTAGCACTTGGACTGTGTCCTGTAAATACAACATATATGGGTGTAATGACACTTGTCTAGAAGGGCCTGACTCCATGCTGGCCTGGGATCAACAATAGTACAACAACAGTGTGAGATATTAATATGATCATTCGTGGGAAGGTCAGAAGAAAGGCTGGTTCACTGCAGTTTGTTGCCATAGAAAACAGACAACCAAATAGGATGTGTTCGAGTAAAGACCGGTAAAGCTGAAGAAGAACCATCCTTAGGTCACATTGCTGCTATAAAAGGTGGAGTACCACAGCAACACAGGGGAAATGGAAAATAATAATACGAGTATTGACAGTATCTTTCTCTTTTAGTTACAGCCAGGCTTTTTAAGTGGCTACCATGAGACATCACTCATAAAAAAGCCTTGACTTGATTAGAAGACATTACATGCTCTGCATTTTTCTTGGCTGCCGAGACTGCTCTAGACTCCTTGTTTATGTTTAGCATACCATAGAAAGGCAGCTAAACTCCAAAAGGAAGATTTTAGGCCTACATTGTGAAGTTTGTAACTGTGCTGTTAACATTCAGGTCCGTGTTTCTGTAAGCTGCAGCTCGTGTCCTACACAGGCTGCAGGCTGAATACGCTCGCAGACCTGAGCCTATTAATAGTGAACTAATAGTTGTGCTGGGGAGGGCAGACAGATTAAACTCACTTAAAGGGAGATGGCTGTGAAAACACTTGCTGAGCACTTACTGCTAATGCACACCTTGAGAGGCCTGTTATTCTATTGCTGAAGTCACATAAACAGTGATACTACAGACAGTGAAGGTGACCCAGCTGTTGCAATCAGGACCGGCAAAGTTTGAGAAGACCTGCAAGTCATATTTGAAAAAGGCACACTCCTCAATTGAGTGATAGCACTCCTAGAACACGACATTTCTGCCCAAGCTCATTATCCGAATCATAACTATGCAAATGTCTGTAGGGGGAGCAGTAGAGAACACTGGGAACCTAGAAGAGCTGTAGGGGGATGAGTAGAGAGGAATGCCAGCCAGAGGCATGTACTCCCAGAGTTTCATATTAACGTTTTCAACCACAAGAATAATTTTGGACACAAATCGAGTGTCCCTTTAAACGTTTTTTAACTTTTATATTACATTTTAAGGTGACTAGACTGTTTTTATACAATACGCTAAAAATTAAATTACACCGTCTAAGCTGTGAGAAAGAGGGGCACTAACAAAATACCGTGTGTGATGATTGGTTCACTTTATTACATTTCAACATCTATTGGTCAGACATGCCATCCTTTACTGGTCAGTCAGTCAGTCAGTCACACACAAGTAGAAAACAGAGCTTTACATCCTTTCCTCAACTCAGTCCTCTCCCCTTTGCTTTGCTTCTTTCATATTATCTGTCTGTCTGTGAACATTGCCCAAACTGCCTGGACAATTCTATTATTATTTTATTAATATTCTGGCTAATTCATGGCAAATGTCTTCCAGTTTAGCCTGGCCTGTTAGTTGTGGCACAGGTCTTTCTCTAAATAAAGGGAAAAAGAGCTGTGTGTGAACTATAGTAACCTTGTGACAGCTGCTTTCAATTACAACAGAGGCAATGGGAACAGAGAGAAACAGAGAGAGACTTGCTGGGAGATAAAAACACAGTTGTGGTAAAGAGACAGACATTACTTGAGGGAGTGGGGGGTAGGGGGTAAAGGCTCCAATGTGCCAAACCAGAAACATGAAACATGCACAGAGCCAATCCGAGCAAAACTGTGTGGAGACGCAAGGAAGCCAGGCTGGTGAGCTCATGCACAGTGTGTGGATCTGAAACCACCAGAAACCACCAGACAAGGGATGAGAAATCTGAGCTGCACACAGCATCATAATGTAGTGACACAAATAAACACGCAGTATGAAGCCACAGCACAGAATCCCATGTTGTAAGCTCAACAGCTCTTGATGCGGTCATGTTACAGCATTGATCTGGAAAACCAGCCATTTAGGGAAAACCAGTGTGGATCATAGACTACACATGTAGATAGATCCCAGGCATGTTGGCATCTCTTGTGTGAGCCTTCCTCAAAACTTCCTGACAGAGGAAGAGAGAGGCTGCCTACAGAGGCCCGGGTTGGGGGTGGGGGGTGGAGACAACAAACAAAAACAAAACAACAATTGTTTTGTTGCCATCAGCTGACCTAGAACGAACAGCGCTGACCTCACCACGACTGACTGAAGCAACAGGCTTTGGAGCAAGTGTGCTGCTGTGCACCGTGCATGTGACTTATTAACAACAAGGGCTCCTGGCGGCTGCCAATGGCTCCGTAGCCATGGCAACCAACAATTAAAAGGCTAAAAGGTAAATTAATACTGGTCCGGTAGCACAACAGAAGTGCTGTTGCAGGCTAATCAACGGGCTAAAGAGTGGGTGGGGTCTGTGTTATATTAGCAACCGTTGGCAGCTTAAGGCACATATTGTAATGGATACTGCACTCAGATGGAAGGAACCAGGCTAATTACTGGGGTAAAGTAGTGATGATTGTATGGGATATTAAGCTTACTTTAAGCCTCCATCTAAAATCGAACATTAGATAGAGAAGTGCAGCAGTGTTGTTCAGTGTTTCATTTAGTGGTATAGAGATAAAGCCTGGTCAGGCGCTAAAAGCACTGTGCACACACCCTATATTAAATAGATATAAATGCAGTAGAAGAGGGTACTTTGTGTTAAACCCTGCCCTTTTCATATGAAGTAACAAAGAGTGGAACAGTACAAAAGAAACCACATTATCAACATGCATATCTACAATAGCTGTCCTACTAGCATTACATCGGGTGGATCATTGCTGACTCCTCGGATAGACAGAGAAACCAGCTAACAAAGTTTCTGGGTAAATATGACCGGGCTTTGATGTCAGATGTGTCTTCTCTCATTTGTTCAACTTAGAAGGGATAACCACCCACAAGCAAACCTTCAAAATACCATACAAGTACCATATATTTGGAGCTCAGTGTGTTCCCGTGTGTCAGTGAGCAAGGCACTGCTAAAGTAGAGCTGCTTAGTGGCAAACAGCAGAGGCCTTGATAAACAGCCGTTATAAAGTGACCCTTATCTAACTGGATCGGGCCACACCTCATGAGTAAGCGATATCTCAATGATTTCCTCTGCTGATGTCAAACCTGTCCAGATGATTTCCTGGAAAAGGGAAGCATTATCAGCAGCTTTGGCAGATCACAGAAACACAACCAAAAGCTAACCTGTGAAACTCCCTATTTTTATCTCCTCTTGTTTCTGTTTATCTCTCCGTTGTGTTTTTACATCCTTTTATAACATACTCACCATTGTATCTCTTCTACTATGCCTAGAAATCATTAGCCTCTAATCTAATTAAATCACCCTCCACCAGTATGGGCAGCAGGGGTTCACAAGGCAGATATCGGAAACATTGAACATCCTTAATTTGAACGATAAGAAGCCCATTTTCTATTCTGTTTTCCTCTCCAGCCTGCATCACATGCTATTTTCCACCTTAGCTTGAGTCAGCCTATCACTTTCTCTCCGTGAATCTACCCAGCTCCCTCTCTCTCGAAGGCCCAGAACTTCTGTGAGGCAGTTTCCTGTTTGTAGAAGAAGGAGGTGAGATTTCCTCCGAGTTCTGCCTTTGCACAATCACAGGAACCCAGGGAGCAGTCAAAAGGGCCCTGCCACGCAGAGTTTTTGCAGACACAGCTTCACGGGAAGGCGCACTCTTTATGGACAATAACCAGTCTCAAAGCTTGCCTTAACCCAAATGCTGACAGTCCTCTCTTTAAGAAGGGTTGCCATCTGTGTGCAGGACCAACACTAGTGTACTTGTACATGCACAAAGACACACACACGTGTCTGTTTTCTGCATCACTCTCTTACACACACTCCTGTACTGATTTACAGTCGTGAAATAGAGTATTGATGAGTATTCCAGCTTCCCAGCTTCTCCTGATCCAGAGCAAGGCTTAAGGAGCCTCAGGCCTAATTCACTGCATAGACTCTAGAGATAGGGTTACAGTAATTCTGCCATGGAATAGTAAAGGGAGGGTAGCCTTTCCATATGATGGCAGCTCTACTGAGAACTTTAACCAGCAACAACCTCATGATGTCATGGATTGCTTTGCCCGAGAAGGGCAAAAGCAGGGTTTTGTTTTGAGAACCATTGTTCTAAATCATCACTATCAATCACATTTTTACTTAATACGTTTGAATAGAACAAATTCTAATCAAATGTTTTAGAACATTTTGAACAACAGGACTCGTGCAATCAGAGGTCAGATAATACACTGCGTTATCCTCAAGTGATTCCATCACGATGCCACCAGACAAGGTAATTTAGACAACGGGAATTGTGTTTGATGATCCAGTGGCTACATAAATCAATACATTGTGCAATTTACTCATCACTTTTTCTACCAGCTGTAAGGTTAAGGTTAAGCATAGGCCCTTAATAAACTGGGTATAGTATAAAACTAGCAGTAAATGCAGGCAGTTACCATCAACCGCTAAAGTCGATACCATTGAACTAAGTGTAAATATATTACTCCGACAGTGAACACGAGTCGCTGGGTGAGAGTTGATTAGGTTGAGCCTCTGATGTGGACTTGAGCACGAATAAAGGGAAGCAATTACAGCCCCCCCACTGACATCTGTCTCATCCTTCTGTCTGGCTGTCAGCAGTAAAATCCAGATCAGACTGTCAACACTCATTCTAGCCTTTATAGATAGTCGAGGCTGTACTGTATGCATTGTAATGAATCGATTATTTCACATGATTTTAGTGGGTTTTTTTCTGCAAATTGGTGTAGGACAAATGCTTCAGCGTGTAAATAAGGGCTAACATGGTCAATGGAAGTCAAGGCAAATTGATTTTCCATACGTAGCCTACCACCAACCTGTATCTAGGTAAATAAGGTAAACGTTACTTACCTGCCAACTGTTTGATTGGCGAGCTGTTTCATCCGATTGAATTGTTTCAACATCTTCTTTCCCTTTCCAGGCGAGTCGTCCTACGTCTCAAATCTGGGCACTTTGGTTTTACATTAAGTTCACAGGGCCTGTGCCCGTCAGATGTCCCACGTTTCGCTATGACAGGGGCAAACAAGCTATGGCCATTGAGCTCAAAGCCAATTAAAAACAGTTCGCTAGCTCTGCTAGCTCGCCCGCTAGCCCTTTCCAGTTGGAGACCCTAGGAAAAAGTTCCGTCTCGGTTTAACTGCATGACCCTGGGAAATCCTATTTAAAATATCCGCATGCATTTAGCCCTGGCGGAAGGCTGTAACCAACTTTCACTTGTCCCAGCAGCGTTTCATAGCTATTCTAACTTGCTGTGACGTTAGCTGACTAGCTTGTGTGTTGCCAAGCTGGATAATCCGTCGACCGCTTTCCCCCGAGCAGAAGCAGCGGCGGCTCTCAGCTGCAGCACACCTCTGCCAGCGCGCACACAGCGACCAATGGGGCAGGAAGTAGAATCATCTGCCATCCAGCAGTACCGCCCGTTTGCCAAACTGCTGACTTGTCCACTCATCACTCCCCATCTCTCAGTGTGAGAAATAAAGAGAAAGCTATACATATGAGTGAAATCATATTCTAAATGGATAGATAGATAGATTCACAATGGAAGTGGTGTTTAATTATTTTCATGTCAAACAGAATATAATTTGCAATAGGTGAGGCACATATTCCCTCACTAGTTTATTCTATTCTTATAATATTCAGCTCTGAATAATAACAATTGGCCTACACATTTTAAGGCACAATTCACACATATGTGATAATAATAAACATCCATATGATTCCTAGGCTACTGTAAGCCATATGGGACGGGTTCTATAGTTTTTTTGTCACACAAAACACACAATCTCTGTGTTCTTCCATGGGGATTCTCTCCGTCGCCGTTAGTTTTTCGTTTTTGATACACGTGAGATAGGTAACTACATCTGCCTCATATTTATCATTACAAGAAGTGAAAATTCACTGTTTGTTTGTTGTTTTACCCAAAAGGTGGCGCTCAACGTGAACACAAAACCATGCACCGTGTGACAGTTGAGCGACTTCCAAATGTTGACCTCAATATACAACAGTAACTGAAAGACAAATCTGATCAATTTCCCCTATGGTACGTTCAGAATTATTTGGATGAACATTTTCAGACTCTATGTTTGTATTTACAGATGGCCCCAAAGGTCCTAATACAGGGTGTCCAGGTGCAGCAGTATATATCCCAGTGAGTGAGACTTAAGGGTAACAGACCATGTGTCAGTATACAGCTATTTGCAATATTACTGGCCCTGCAGTGGATAGAGTAGAAGGAAATAAATATCACTATCATTGCATCTGATAGCTATTACTTCCAAGCTAAGATCTGGGAGATCATCATTTAGGAAAGATATTATTAGTAAAATATTCATTATAACCTAAAGGATGAAAACTAAAGATATATACTCTTCCTTTGGGTTCCTGCTCATGTTGGTGTGGAGGGAAATGAGCAGGTAAATATTCTGACTAAACAAACAAACAAACAAACAAAAGAATTAAGCAAGAAGAACTACAAATCCCATTAAGCAAGACATACATTAGGACATATGCACACTCACTATTGCAGGAGTATTTGGATGACAACAAAACTGGCTATACAAAGACATATTAGGCTATACAAAGACATGTTGGTTCTGGGAGTAGGGCAGGAACAAGGAGAAGAAAATATCATCACCTGTCTCAGAATAGGTAATGCAGGACTCAACCTTACATTATATAAAATAGGAAAGCACCCAACTAGAAACAGTTGAACATGTACTACTTTATTGTAGGAAATACAATATTCTGAGAAATCACCTTCTTCAGGCTTTAAGGAAAGCAAAACGCCCTGAATTTTTATTGTCAGGTCTCTTAGGGAAAACAGCAGTCAATATAGAGTATATGGTGACATTTTTCTGTATAATCTCCTGTTCGACACTTCAGTCCAGTCGGTGGCGGTAATGGGCCTATAAGCTGGTTTGCCAACCGCCAATTAATAACAAGAAAGAAGAAGAAGCTGCAGCAACAGCAAAAGAAGAAGACAAAGTTAAGCGACTTCCGGCAGAAGCGGAAAAATGATCACAACTGAAAGTTGTTGCTAGCATCGTGAAATAGATTTTAAACGAAAGTATTTGTCCATTTTATAATATTGGTCAGTTTATTTAAACAGTTCATTTGTTTGTTTACACTACTGTATCTTAAATGCACTCACAGGAGGCTACAATTAGTTATTTTTAATATCGTTTGTTAATAAACACGCCTGACAAGTTTAGCTCTTTAGCTAGTAGGTCTTCAGCAGGTGCATGTACTGTATGCGACCCTACTCTGTTGACTCTTTAATGTGAACTAGTTAGTACTAAGCTAATTCATGGCAGCTCGGCAACCCTTTACGGACTCGGATACTGCCGACGAAGCCGTGAGGACAACTTGTGACGACGCGTCGACATGCAAAAGGTAGATGGATCCAAAACATCCTGTATCACAACCAATTAGAAGGACAGCTAGCTGTCTCTCCTATTGTGCTCACTTTATGATGTGAAATCAGCAAGACTTGTTTATAATAATTAGCTACTTAGCTTTGGACATTGAATGCATTAAATATTTTTTTCACTACTACTTGAGGAATAGTACAGTCACCACTAAGCCATTGCGTGTTATTTACATAAAGGATCAAATCCCGTTAGGACTCGGACCCATTTTACATAAACAAGTACTGTTCCATTATTCATCCTGTATTTTCTTAGGTTTGCAAGCAGTCAAGGCTACTGGAAAGATCCTTATATCCAGTACTTTGTGAGGTCGGTGGGTGAAAGGAAAGCACCTGAGATCAATAGAGGTGATTTTGTTGTGGCTATATAGCTTCAATATTTTATAATGGCTTTGATTATGTAATTCAACACAGGATGACCATGTTTTAAGCCATGATTGAATAGAGCTCTCACCATGTGTCATATCTGTCCCTCTGTGCTATCTGACAAGGAGCCCTCTCCTGACCTAATCCACAGTCTGTGTATCTTGAGCTGATCTGCCCAGTATCTGTCATCCTCTTCCAGGGTACTATGCACGTGTTCGAGGAATGAACCAGCTTCTTGATACTTTTATCAGGAAGACAGAGTGTGACTGTCAGATAATCAACCTAGGTGCGGGACTAGACACTACATTCTGGAGACTGAAGGTACCATACACCAGTGGTTCCCAACCTCTTTTTAACCTCTGGCCTGAGGGGCTAATAACCATAAAAACATAGACACCACTGAAAAGAATGTATGTGTACTGTGGCAGTTATAAATGACACCCAGAGGGAACTGCTCAGTTTCACGTTTTTTATCGAAAGGTATTAATTAAAGTGGTATAGGCGCCAGTCCGAGGTCACTGTGAACACACAAGGAGAAATCAGCATCAGAGAAGGGTAATCCAGACCCTGCCTCGTTGTGGGCGTGTCTGTTTTACCTCTGTCTCTCCACCGTATTTTAACAAAGGTAGAACTAAAATAACAAAACAATTATTTTGGAATCTTGAAATTATCCTTGAAATTACCCTGTAAAAGCATCTTGCGACCCCTCTGTTGAACCACTACTGTACACAACAAGGCACAGATGTTCTCCTATAGCAAGAATCACCACCACCTGACCCGACTAGATCTCTTGAATCATTCTGCTTCTAATTATACTGCATGCTATTGCTAGTCAGGTTTATTGACATTTCTACGTTTAACGTATGTGTTTACAAATTCTAACATCCACCCAGAACAGTCATGTATGGACAAACTCTTTTGTTTGGATAGTAGATCTAGATGCGAACATGGAAAACCACTACTGAATAGGTTCCATGTGTGAAAATAGCTTTTAGTTATGTCTTTATTTTTATCTTATTTGTTGTGGTGTGTGTGCGTTCATGCATTTGCTACTGACAGGATGAAAACCATATGCCGAGGAAGTACTTTGAAGTTGACTTTCCAACAGTTGTTGCCAGGAAAATTCACAACATAAAGTAAGGAGATCATACCATCCAATTTTCCCTCTTTTCATCTTTCACACTTATTGTAATGCACGGCAGTGACCTGTTGGTGGAGACACAACCCCTTTAGGAATGTATGCTGCAGTGATGTATGTTAAAAACAGATGGACAATACAGAGAATGTGTACTATACATTCTATAGATAGATACTATACCACACGCAAAATGATATATCTTACATATTATCAATGTTTTAACTTTGATAATAACTTTTTTTGTGTCACAAATATGTAACATCGTATTTCTATTTCCCATGTCAGGACCAAACCACCCCTCTCCAAACCTCTGATTGAAACCCACTCCACTGACTCCTTACTGCTCGGTAATAAAGGGGGTAATCATAATTATTTTCATCACTAAATGGGACACTTTGAATTGCCCATGTGGTTGAAACCAGCGGTTTTTGTTTGAAACCCAAACAATGTGTGCCCCTCCTATACCTGAGGGCTGAGTGGCACTCCTCTCTACTCCCCCCTCTATCGAGTTCCTTGGCTCCTCCTTTCTGTACAGTCACGTGCTCTTTGGTGGACTGTTGTGTTTCAGAAGATAAATCTTAAACTGGGGCAGAAAGTGTTGTTTTGTGGGTGGTGTAATGCAATCGGAGTGTACTATTAATAGGTGTATTGCTAGCAAATGGTTTATTTTTAATCTTCTACTGTAGGCAAACTATTGAAAGACAAAAAAAACACAATCATTAAAGATGTATTTATTTTCCTGTTCCTGTGTGTGTTTGTTCAGATGGCCACTGCCTTGACTCCGACCGGTACTGTATCATCGGAGCGGACCTAAGGGACATCTCCAGCTTGGATGAGAAACTCAAGAAGTTTCAGCTGAACCCAGAGTGAGTGGAACTCCAATGTTGATTTGATCTTTTTAACGTTATTGAGAGGTACTTTGAAAGCTGGGCTTATTTTATGGTCAACTTTAACTGTCGTTGTTCTCTGGGGTAAAAGGCAATAACAGGCACAAATTGGTTCAAGATAAAATTTAGTGAGATTTATTTTTGGGCTGATTTTGAATATATTTATTAAGTAATCTATATATTATTTCTTTACTTATTTGATTAGTCTCTCCAAATCTTTTGGATGGCAATATAATACGGTATTAAGGTACAAAATTATGGTATATGCTCATTACACGGTATCTAAACCCATACAGGCATCTTGAAATTGCTCAATATATTTAACCAGAAGTCTACTAATTTTTTTTTAATTTCATCAGCATTGTTTTTGCTTTATTTACAAATGTAAGAATACGGATCAAGGAAAGGCATTGACATTTTTGTCAAGTTGTAAATTCAACCCGTTTTTTTTTTTTTTTTTTTTTTTTTAAATGATAAATAACCGATTATTTGATTACTAACAACAAATTTCATAAAATTGTAGATTGGCACACAGGTTATACATAGTTTAATCAAACAATCCCATTGTTGACATTTCTAATGACAATCATTGGTAAACTAACCTCTTAGATCGAAGCAAACCTGCACTAAAAGGTTTTAAATTCCCAGGAAAGAAACACTTGGTGGTGGGGGGGTGGAGAAACCTTGGGTAGGGACCACAAAGAGACCAACCCAACCCTTCCAGGACAGTTAGGATGCATAATGTGCAAAAGTATTTTTCTGCACTTGGTGTCAAGTCATTCGTAGCCCCATTCTCTTACCATTTGCGGCTTGTCCTATTGGTGTTTTGGGAGTTAATGTAATTTATAATCCTTAAATAGAAGGTGTGATTTAAATGTAGCATTGGAGCAGAGCAGCAGAAAGGCTTTGTGTCCAGGAGGATGCGTTGGATATTTGAACAGGCAGAGCACTCTTCCTCTGGTCACAGCTCAGATGCACAGCCTTCCAGAGACTAGATGCTTTGTGGTGTGGTTCCCAGTGATGACGGCAATCGTGCCCTTGGGAAAGCCCATTGTTGTCCTTTTTATTTTCCCCTCTCTGCGTCAAAGACCTGCGCTTCCTATGAGACAATGGGTGAGAAGTGGAAAAAGCACCACATGTGGCGCCAGTCAAGGATGTGGGGTTTAGACTTCAGTTAAAAAGGATTGTGTTCTGAAAATACAGACCATATGTGATAGGAATTACCGACTGCCTATCAGTGGTTGTAAATTTAAGATCATGATGGTAAGTGTATCTGATTTGCTTGTCAGATGTACAGATATACAGCTTCATAAAGGTGTTTGGCTGGTGAAACAGGGGAATTGGGAGGCCGATATGTAAATCCCTTAAACCTTTTGTTTGCAAGTAGCCATAAACAAAGTTTATTTACAATTTAGTCACTTGGCACATTCTTTTGTCCAAGCTGACTTTCAGTGAATACGATTGGTTTTAAGGACCAAGTGTGTTAGGCATCTTGCCCAAGGATGCTGACTCTTAAGTAACCAGACCACTAGACTATCCTGCCTTAGATGTATTTTGTAAGTGGGATCAGAAAGGAGGATATACGCCTGTATGAAGTCTATGTGATAAATTCTCCCCCACACTTTCTTTCTCAGTCTGCCTACACTGCTCCTGTCTGAATGTGTTCTGGTCTACATGACTCCTGCCCAGTCCTCCAGCCTGGTGCACTGGGCAGCAGACACTTTTCACACCGCAATGTTTATCAATTATGAGCAGGTATGTTATACCATCTGTCCCTCCTACTAAGCAGGTCACAAATAGACACACTGGTTGGATGATGTAGTCACTGTTGTAAAACAGCATAGGATCTGGCATGAGAACTTGTTAGTAGAACTTGAAAAGTTCTCATCTGATTTCAGTATTGTGCATCGATTCAAATTTGAAAGGCCCCTTTTGAGATTTGGTACATAGGGTCAGATTTTTTTTTAGACTTGTTAACAAAGGCAAATAGTAGCCTATTAAGGATTTATGCTATTTAGAATTTGGTGAAAACCCCTTAAAATGATTATTCTCTGAAACCAAATGATGGATCTCCATGAAATGTCATATGTGAGAGCTATAGACCTGTATTAGGAACTGTAAACCAGGCTAAATATATACAGCAATGGAAAAAAATTAAGAGACCACTACATATTCTTGTAAATATAATAATATTTATATCAAAAGTATATATTAAATAATTTAAACAAATATAAATATGTATTAAATATAAATGTAATTGTATATAGATATTATATTTTTTGAAATGGACAGTGGTCTCTCTTTTCCACGACTGTATATATCTTAACAAATTGGCCACTGTGGACCAATAAACGTCCCAGTGGGTGTGGTGTTACACACAAATGCATGTAAATCACTCCTAGATATTTAGATTCTAACAAAATTCAGTTACACATGCTCGGAACAAAGGACTCGCCACATGGTGGTGCTATGTTGGGGACATTTATATCTCTTGACCTTGTGGAAAACAAGTTATGAAATTTTGCACATATGCTCATAGATATTTAATCTAGCTAAGATTTAATGAATGGTTATCTTGACCACATCTTTATTGGACACCTTTTTACAGTCAACCGTGCACACAGTGTATATATATATATATATATATATATATATATATATATTTTATATTATTTATTTAATTTTTTTAGGTGAACATGAGGGATCGTTTTGGCCAGGTGATGATAGAGAACCTGCAGCATCGCCAGTGCAACCTGGCAGGCGTAGAGGCCTGCCAGTCCCTGGACACACAGGTGAGTTACTGCCTCTAATCATTATTTCATACCTCAGCCACTCGTGGCGGTTATGTGACGCCTCTTGCTGTTTTGCAACTGCATGTTGCTATATGTTATTGCTGTCATTGAAAAGCAAACATTTTTAAAGAATTTAGATTAAAACAAACCCATATTGGGATCATTAAATTCAGCCCATGAATTACTATATTGATTTAAAACCCAGTGAATTTCTGTAATTGGAGTGAGAGTTTTTTTTTACCTGACCTTGATAGTATGTTGTTTGACAGCGAGAGCGGTTTCTGAAGGCGGGGTGGGGCCATGCTGACGCTCTGGACATGATGACTGTTTACAGCGTTCTTCCCCAGGATGACGTTGCAAGGTAGCCACTCACTGACGATGTGCTGGACTACTAGATTCCTCCGTATTACAATCTCCATGCACAGGAACCAGAATTATATCGCTGACTTTCCGACTCTTTGAGCCGTGACCACCACGTGGCATATTCTATTGGCACTGACATTCGCTGTCCTCTAATCTCCTTTTTAGAATTGAACGTCTGGAGTTCCTGGATGAGAAGGAGCTACTGCAGCAGCTCCTGCAACACTACAGCATCTGTTGGGCCACCAAGGACAAGTTGAACTTGGGTAAGGTAGGGGTTTTCAAAAGGGTCAAGAGTTATTTTTATTTCATTTTTTTATTCATTTTTTTAAACGTGTCCGTCTGTCTGTCTTCACTCACTCCCGGGCAAAAGTTTTAGAACAAAGTTTTTTCATGATTTGAAGCCTACTGTCTCGTTTTCTTCTAAGGTAGTTCTGACATTGCCAGGAAGTTGTTTTGTGTCATTATCTTGCTGTAGGATGAACCCCTGACCAACTATAGGCGTATACCAGAGGCTATTGCATGGTGCTGCAAAATGCTAGGATAGCAGTTTTGGTTCAGGGTGCAACTCACTCTGTGCAAGTTGCCGACTCTGGATCCAGCAAAAGAGCCCCAGACCGTCAAGCATCCTCCTCCATATTTGACAGTTGGTGTTAAACACAGAGGAATCAGCCTTTCCCCTACTTACGGCGTACAAAAACCTGCGTGAAGAACCAAAGCTTTCACATTGTGATTCATCGGTCCATAGGACCTTCTTCCAGCCCTCAGTAGTCCACTGGCAGTGCTTCATTATCCAGACAAGCCACTTTTTCTTATTTTGCCATTTTGGCAATGGTTTTCTTACTTCCACTCGACCTGTCAAACCTGCAGCTCAAAGTCTTCTCTTCACAGATGAAACTGAGACTTGCTTACTTCGACCAGTGTTAAGCTGTGCTTGAAGCTGTTGTCCTATGAGCCACCTATCACACAAGCTGTTCACTCTCAGAAAAAAAATTCAATTTGAATAAAAACTGGAAAAATTGGGTATTCTAAAACTTTTGACTGTGTGTGTGTGTGTGTGTTATGCTTACGAGATCAGGATGGTTTCATAGGGCTAAAAGCCCTCTTCTAGATTAACCTAAAATGTTATTTCACACATGCACTAAAGTCTGATCTCATGCATTGATCTAACCCTCCACCGTTTTGATGCAGTGTGGTGATGAATGACAGCTGGGTTGTTTTTACATCTGATCCTTTTTACTCTCGAGTACAGTATCATGTTTTGTTTCCTCAGGCCTGTCACAGTTGACGTTTTGAGCGCCAGCTGTCCCCTCCGCTGGGACCGAGTGGCACTTTCGCGTGCCACCGTCAACAACAGGAGAAGACGCACGGCGACCAGCCGGAGGAAGGAGGTGGAAACACACTTCCAGGGGAAGCCCCAGTGTGCCTTCAGCTTGAAGTGTGGTAAAAGTTGACGAAAAAAAAAGCCCTTATGGCATCCGCACAAAGGCAGCTTTGTGAGTATTCTTTGTGTCCCGGGGGTCCATGCATAGCGACTCACGATACGAGGGTTATTTGCTCTGAGTGTGACATGACTCGGGACAATGTTCAGAGCATTCACATGCTACGGTTTTATGGGCCTCAGTCTCACTAACGTTTTGCTGAATGTTTCAGGAGGACGGCTCTGATGTCTTATAGTTGTTGCTTTTGTCTATGCCACTTAATGTGCCAGTTATTTATTGATAAATTGTTGTTTTTCCTGATATTTTCTCATGATGAAAATGTGGAAATTGCTTCAACATGAAAGCATGTTATTTTTTTGTGTCATCTGGTTTGCATTGAGTTGCAAGACAGGTTCATTTATATTTGCCTGCAAAATGTTTCTCCATAAACAAAATCTTTATCTCCCATTTAGTTAACAGGAGTAATTTCAAATGTTATAAATGAAATGTTGTTATATAACATGATGAATGCAGATGTGGTGCCCTTGATTAAAACAAAAACAAGTGTTCAAATTACAGTATCTTTTTATTTTAGTTTTACATTTAAAAAATTACATTTGGAATTCTGCAGTTTAGAGTCATAAATTAACCTAAGATCAGCAGCAATATTAAAATGCATACAGATATTTTGAACATTGAAATGGACAATTTCTATTGCTAGAGGTCTTTCTAATAAAAAAAGCCATCTTGATTAGGTCATGAACCTGTCAGACTTATTTAATCTGTTACCTCTCTGTAAATAGATGAAATTGTAATTTTTTCAACACAAACCATCTGTGATTTCTGTGTCCAACCGTGCAACAGCTTGTTGTGAAGCTCTAGTGTTATAAAGATAAGACACCTCTCAGCCTTATCTGGCCTGTCCATCAGTGTTCTGTGCTAATAATTACTTTACGACCCTATAGTCCCTGTGGTATGGCTGGTGCCTCTGTGCCAATAACTGTATGGGCATAAACAATTGTAGGAAGGTGAAGCACAAGAGACAACAGGGATGTGCGTAGATCCTTTGTGCATCAGAGAACCCCTCTCGGCTCATCCAGAGACCACCCAAAAGTTGGTGCTTAACAATTGCCGTCAAGAGCACAGTGCAGTCAGTGGCTGAGCAGTGAGCCTGCAGGGCAACTTGGCACAGCAGAACGAAGAGAATGGCAGAATTCAAGACCGAGGCGTTCACGGTAGCCCGTCCTGACACGGGGGAGACCCCACGGAGCAAGACCTCCCTCCTCTTCGACCAGTACATCCAGCCATGCCTGGCAGAGCTTTTTGGGACCACCCTGTTTGTGTTTGTTGGGTGTGCGTCGGTAATTGGGAACGCAGGATTGGAGGGCGCAATCCAGCCTGCTGTGGCACATGGATTGGCACTGGGGGTGCTGATTACCTTGTTTGGGGAAATCAGGTAAGACTAGCTGACTGCTATGGAATCAGCTAATGGGAGTCCTCTAAATAAACAGCATAAATCTGTATGGGATTTGTTTGTTAAATGTTTGATTTGTGAACGTTTTAAACAACATTAGTGTTATTAATTTGTTAATTTTTGTTAAGGTATGGTGTCCTACCCAACATGCTTTAAACATGCCTGGTGCATGCAAATTATTGTTGTATTGACATGTGCCAAATGGACTTCATCGTGTGATTTCAGTGGGGGGCACTTTAACCCTGCGGTGTCCGTATGCGTGTACCTATGTGGAGGGATGAAGCTCATTCTGCTCTTGCCCTATGTCCTGGCTCAGATGTCTGGAGGAATGATTGGGGCAGGTTTGGCCAAGGTACGAAAAGAAGTACCACGTGATAATCACTGATTAGATTATTTTTAATTATTATTTAATGTGGCTTGAGAGCACTTTTTATTTTTTATCTTTTATTCTATGGTGATCATAGTTATCATCGGCTGCTATCAATTCATTTTGAAGTGCATAGCAGTATGTTGATATGTAATGTAATAGGCCTACTATGATGCTTAACTAAGCTAGCCCTGATGATGTCACAATTCGAGCAGAATGTATATTTTGCCTACATTATTATAGTGCTGGATATTGACAAATGTGCTTGTACGTTGCTTTGTATGAAAGTGTCTACTAAACGCTGTAAATTTTAGCCTCTATTACAGAAACTGAGTGAAGTGATTTGATATTATCTACTTTGCACGCAGGCAGTTTACCCTTCTGCAATGTTCATCAACTCCTCCGGAGCAGCCTTCAATGTGTTGGCCCCCACCGATTCGCTGGGTAGTGCTACGGTGGCGGAGATGATGATGACCCTGTTCCTCACGGTGGTTGTGGCTATGGGGGCTATCAACAGCCGCACCTCCTCCCGACTAGCACCTTTTTGCATTGGCCTCACCGTGACCGCATGCATACTGGCTGGGTAACGTATCCACATGGCTGGCTGTAGCTACTGGATTATACAGGGTCCTACAGTAGATTGTGTACATTACTGTCCTTGTTTATATAGTAAAATAAACATCTACAGCGTGTTTTTTTAAAACAAGCTGTTTTATATTGGCTGTGATTTTGATAATGAATCACTGCTCTGATTGGCTGCTGTATTGTCTGGGTCATTTGGGCGGAGGGCGGAGAGTTGAGAAAGTTCCCCTCTGAGGTGCTAAAGAAAACATACCCACAACAAGATTAGTGGGAAAGATTAAGGCCGTTGCACTCGGAGAGGACGCGGCGCAGAAGCGGAGCGGATCCGCTCCCATGGTAATCAGTGATTGTTTGCACACTGCACTGGACGCGGATGTTGCTGTTTAGCTGTTTCCAGTCGAGTGGATGAGGTGTGCGCGCTCATGTTTACTTGGTCTCATGCACTCTTCTGGAAGCAAAATTCCACAAAGTTTTCAAGTGTCACCTCATTACTATATTCGCAAATAACGTTAGGCTCATATTAATTAGTATCCGGCCTACATCACAGCCCTCTACAATGTCTTAGAATGATTAAAACTGTTTGAAAAGCTTAAGCAGGATTCATTCACGCTCTCTCAAAATAATCACAATGCGCATTTGAATAGATCCGGGGATCCCAGGCCTAATGACGCCACTGCATACTATTATGTTTATACTGAACGATAAACGCAGTGCAACTGCGGGAGGGGCGGGGCAGATAAATCTGGCCGGCAATCCGCGAGCAGTGTGCAAAGCACGGCGTAGAAAAAGCCCCGAAAACGTTGTCTTTTGTGGAAAGACAAGGAACAAAATAGGGTCCCTTTGATGTTCCACAAAAGTATAGAAAGTAGTTGGAAAAGTCATTGTCCTTTAGACACTGTCACTCCTTAAAACATTTTGTTCATGATCAGTGTAGGAAGTGTGTCTCAATGTGTGTTGGCTCCCGTTTCAGAGGGTCCGTGTCGGGGGCCTGCATGAACCCAGCCAGAGCCTTTGGCCCCGCAGTGGTGGCCGGTCACTGGGATCATCACTGGCTCTACTGGGTGGGGCCTCTCTGTGGGGCTCTGATCACCGTCAGCCTGGTCAGGTATGTAGGCCTACACATTAACTGTTGGAGGCGTTTTTGTATTTTGACATTGGGTGGTGCTGTGTATGGCCACGAGTTTATTTTAAGGTATTGGTTCAGGTGTGGCGCACAGGGAGGTGTATGGTTTTTGACCATGTGAGCATGGGCTGAAGTTTGATTTATTATCAGAGATTTGGGTTTTTGTTATAGTTTGCAAATAAATGGATTGGCATATGCAAATTTCATTACTATATTTAATTTTTTTTTTACAGGAACAGTAGTCTACAGCACAAAAGCACGCATACTAAACAAACCAAACATTAAAAATGCCATAATTTTCCGTCTAATTGGCAGAAACACTTTCTTTGTTTTCTGTAAAATCTTTTTTGTAGTTTTGTCTGTTTTGCTGTTTGCTTGCTGTCATTGTTATTAGTCTGTAATAACTGTAGTTGCAGTTAAAGGTACACTACCTAACTATGCAATAGCACCCTCAGAACCCAAAATTTCTGCCCCAGTTCGCTGTAATAAACAGCAGTGTTTTTGTAGCATTGGTTTAAACCACAATGGTTATTTCTGAACACAAATCAAGAAGTGTACCTTTTAACAATTTAGCTAATTACTACTTACGACAAAACAGAGCCTTTGTAAATGTATATTTTCAATTGTACTGGTGGCATGTGATACTTTACAAAATCCAACTCCTTCATGATAATATCTCTAATGTATCCCACCAACCGTACGTGGTGTATCTCCCGTGCAGGCTGATGTTTGGTGACCAGAAGATGCGAGTCATGTGGAAATGAAGCAGCCAAACCTCCATGTTTTCTTGAGAAGAATGTTTTCATTTTGAAATGTCAGTTCATGCATTACTCACAGGTTTCATGTATGATACACATAATGTTATCTACCCAACGCAAGCTCAGCCTTTTCATTGTCTGTTTTATCGTATTTTGTTGTAATAGGATTTTAAGACATGATCTACAGTGACACATTTTATGTGTCACTGTATTTTATTATGACACGTCATAATAAAAGCTATTATTAAATCATTTTTTGCCAATAGTAACTCTACTAACATACTATCATATTTGTCTTTAACTTTTTTCCTGTGTAAAGTCCTTGCATGGAAAAGCCTGTTGTGATTGTTTTATTACATCAAATGTAGAAACAAGGCATTTCAATTCTATAATAAAGACAGAAAAAATATTATGGCTGCAGTTTATTTTGCGCAAAGCCACTCCCGTTTCCTTAGTAAAATTAGTTACGTTTAGTTATGAAACTCAAGTCTGTATGTTAGACTCTGATTGTTCTGCAGACTTGGGCAAGGGCCATAGTTCCCTTTAGGGCAGAGGCTCCAAACAGTTTCAGGGGAGGCTCAGTGAATGGAAGTGAAAAAATAATACTTTTTCAAAAGCAGATCACATAGAATAGCCTAAATGTTAAACCAAAATGATTTGGTTAAAGAGATAGTTCAGAGATATTGTAGTTTTGGGAAATTTTACTGTTTTTCCCACATTCCCAGAGTCAGAGGGCATGATAGTCTAGTGGTCTTGGTGTTGGACTTGCAGCGGGAAGTATGTGGGTTCAAGCCCCAGAATTGGCCTACCTGTAAGCATCCTTGAGCAAGATGCCTAACCCCTTCCTGCGCCATGTAAGTCGCTTTGGATAAAAGCGTCTGCTAAATGACCTAATTTTGCACAAAAAGTACACTGGGAGAGGGGGGGGGGGGGGGCTTTTTCAAAGCTTTGTCGGAGGGCATTACTATTTCTAGGAGAAGGTTCCTCAGTTGTTTGTGTTCTATGTAGATGATGCAGATTATAAACATGTCGACTGCTAACATTTATGATTGAGACTTTTGACAGCATTACAATGACACATATTTGAACAGTTTGGTCCGAAAATTTACTAAACGTAAAAACACATATATCCTACACTCGTACGACGCTCGGAGCATTATAAAAGTGGCCAGGTAACGCTATAGCTGCATACCATTTTAGGATACCCTCTATATTGCTTACCTGACTTCCGCTTCTCCGTCAGGTAGGCTATGTGTCTGTATGACCTGCTCTGTTTTACTGCCGATTTCTGCTTGGCTTTACTGTATGTTTGTGTTCGTAGGCCTACTCAGCCTGGTCCTTCGAGTTTTTGTCTTCCTCCCCAATTTAAGCCTCGCACTTGCTCGATTAAGAGGAGTCAAGCTTCCCTTGGCTCCCCTGTAATTCGCACGCTGAAGAAAAGTATAAGACACATTTTTAGCCATCTGGTAAATCAACCATAGCCTACGACATCTGCAGATGTGAACAAAGAGTTAACGTAATGCCAGAATTTGATCAAATAAAATAAATACATTTAAAATGTATTAGGGTAAAGGACCTCATCAATGAAACAAGGCTCATCAGTGTATTGACTATAGTTTATGACTATAACGACACGTGCACATCTGCCAGCCGCGTTCCGTCCAAAATGAGATCAATATACTCAAAACTATGAGTTGCGATAAAAAAAACACACACACAAAGTCTCCTAAGTAGCCTAGATTTGTAGCCTATACATTGCAGACTCTTCTATTCAAAGCGCATTACAGTTAGTAAGTTAGAAGAATTATGGAGCATGTAAGACTTCGAAATCCTGCTAATGGATGTTTACAGAATTTATTTCTAAAATAAGACCCACTTCTAATCCATCATAATACTTAAGATACATAGAAATATAACCAAGTTGCAACTTACAAGGCTAGATATATTGACATAAAAACAAAGCTATAATAGCAACAATACAAATTCTAAGAATAAAAGAATAAAGTAAAATCTAAATAACAAGCAGTTGAAAATAATTGGAATAGGGCAGGGCAGAGCATACAGAATAGATAAAAAATATAGACAAATATATATTTGGATCCATTTTAATGTCATGATTCTAGATCATTCGAGAACATCTGTTAACAATGTCGCGATAAGGTGGGTCCAACTGCGTCAGGGGGACATTTCTTGACATAATTTGAGGGGTGTGCCCCGCTCAGCCAACTGAATTTAAGAAGTTGGCCAGTTGTTGTCAGTTCAATACACCCGAATAAACACTCGATTCAAGGATTCACTTCAGAATGAGTCTAACTCCGAAAGACAAGAATGCTGTCAAGGCGCTGTGGACAAAAATCTCCAGTAGGGCAGATGAGATCGGCGCCGTGGCTCTGTACAGGTAAACAATCGCATATAGGACTACATAAGCCAGTGTGTCTTTTATTTATTAGTCTTGCCACCAAATTAGTTGGGTGAAAATGTTCACGTATAACTGTGCATTTTAAAGTCAGGCTTGCTCCAGGTGAGGCTCAAACTCACAACCTCGGTATTGCTCTGCAGGTTTCCGTCGTATAATCTTACCGTGCGCTAACCAATAGAGCCCTGCATAATGTGACACACATCCTTATTTCTTCATAGGATGCTGACCGTCTATCCACAGACCAAGACTTACTTCTCCCATTGGACTGACATGGGCCCAAACTCCGCCCAAGTAAAGAACCACGGGGAGAAGGTGATTGGGGAAATCGCTCTGGCAGTGGAGAAAATTGATAACTTGACCAGCGGGCTCCTCGAGCTCAGCGAGCTGCACGCCTTTAAATTAAGGATTGACCCCACCAACTTCAAGGTGAGAAAGCGCGTGTGTGAAATCTGTGAACTAGACTGCAAAATACTTTTACACGCGAGATTGCGCACGTGGGCCATGATTGTGTTGACATATACTTTTCTTTTTCATACACAGATTCTGTCCCACAACATTCTTGTGTCGATAGCCAATGTTTTTCCGGACGACTTCACCCCGCAGGCGCATGTGGCTTTTGACAAGTTCCTGGTCAATGTGGCTCTGGCTCTCGCTGAGCGGTACCGCTGAGGCGCAGGCGCAGACAATGGCATGGTGCTGAATGCGCTAACAGGAATGACAACCTTCAAAAGTCAACGTGACAAATTGAACAAATAAATTGTATAATACAATACACTTGCTGGATATTACTTGTGATTTATTATTTGTGAATATGAAGCCATATTGGTTTAAATATGATGCAGATAATATGCTAATGCTGAAAATACGGTATAGGCTAATGCAGAGCTCTTAATGTAAATAATTGACTACAATGTTATAGGCTTAGTAAAGCAATTTTGCCAAATATTACCAACAGTTATACCATAGCAATGGGCCTGAGGCTGATATTCTTTCTTTGCAGAGAATTCATTGTCAACTCAAAATCTCCAGTAATAGAACTAGGCCTGGGCCATATCTCCAAAAATGCATTGTTTTATAGCTGGAAGTTGCCTGTTGAGAACTGCAAATAGCCCTAAAGACTTTAATAAAATTACTTCAAAACAATGTCAATAAATTATTACAAAGAAATGTCCTACATTACAGGCATTATTATTTGTCATTAGTTAATCAGTTAATAATTTATAAAAAGTTTTTTTTCTTTCCCAAATGAACAGATTTTAACAAATTAAATAATCTAATTAATAAATGGAATATTGTTGCAATTAATTATCATTTATAAATGCAAAACAAATGACTGGCTATTGACACAAAGAAAATAGATGATACCAGAACTACCATTAATTCTAAATAAAGGAGCTAATACGGGTCTATCGTACACAGCACACTATCGATCAGCACACATAGCTTACTGTAGATGAAATGGTGAACGGGAGGTTGAAACGGGGCCCACCAGAGGACGACAGAGCCAAGAGAGGACAATGAGAGAAAAGGGGTTTCCTATAAAAGTTATCTTTCCTGTGGACTATTTTTTAGAAGAAACACAGTAAAGACATTTTTATTGTTATTATCATCCTGTTAATATTACTGTTATTGTTGGTTTAATACACGTAGGCCTAGCCATGCATTTTTTTTCGAAAATGTAATGTAGCCTAAAACGAACGATAAAGTGCCCACGATCTCCGACCCCTATTGGGGGGCCCTTTTCCAATTAGTGTGGAGTTGGTATCTTACATTTCCATTGTGTAAGGCTGGAGATCCGGAGCAGTGTGTATTACACAATACAATCTCAGTGTAAAGTAGTGTTCTCTGTCAGCTTGTGAGCTATACACCGAACGAAAGGCCTTCATTTTTTATCCCGTCGGAAATCTTGACTTTATTGTGGTGCACACCACCATGGTGGTGGCATGGTGGTGCACACCAAGGGGACAAGAGAGATAAAGTACACCCAACTCGACTAGCGTGTGTGTATACTGGTAGCCAACTACGCCACTCTGTGAATTTCACCCAGAGAAGTGTTACGCTAGCAAACTCAATAAGGCACCCAAGTTTGCAAACACCAAAAGGCAAGAGACGTGGGTTCCTATTTTAAAGTGCTAGTTTATTGATTAGAAATGGGAAAAGAGAGGCTGTAGGGGGCTGAGATAGATTCAAACATGTTACTTATTTGCCAATTAATTATCATTTATATATTTATTTGTAATCGTTTGTAATTAAAGTTGTAATATTCAATACCGGCAGGGTTAAAATGCCATTCACATGGTTACCAATCCAATAAGAAAGGTGCCCACTAATAGAATTAGGGAGTGTAATAAGGGTTAATAAGACATGAACCCCCCTTTATTTGCAACAGAGTCACATTCAGTCCACTATTTGGAGCCATGCCCTATAGTTCGCACATTGCTTTTCTTGGCATATTATTTATTAAGTTCAGGCAGCTCGTTTGATTTAAATCCAAAGCCACGTAAATTGGGGTTCGCCTGCGTTTTTGGGGGGCACTGGGTCTGAAGATAACCCCTGTGTGTCTCAACAGATAGGGACAAATACGTGACTGCCTCTGGTTCATGCCGTAGGTTTCCAAGAAAACGTCCACATTTTCTTCAGAGATAATAGCCTATACCATACGGGATATCTTCATAGCTCCGGACACCAAAATACTAAAACTATAGTTGTGTTTTTTTTTCAAGTTATGCTCAGCCCTCAAACATTATGGTTTTCAAAGGTCTGATACGATAATAAACCCTTGCTTAAGAAATATGCTGTTTCATTATCATTATTTATTGTTATTATTATTATTATTATTATTACTACTACTGCTATAGCGCTTCTACAAAGGTTCCTCGCAGAGCTTCAAAAGGTTCCTCGAGTAACCTCAAGAACAGGTTCTAAGAACCTTTTCTTGAAGGATCCTCAAAGCACCCAAGAGGTTCTTCCACAGTTTAAAATTCAAGAACCTCCAAAAGTTCCTCAAGGATCTTTTCGTTTTAACAGTCTAAGCTACATGCACATTAAAACGACACGTAGAAATCAAACACGCAGAAACGTCTGGATAAACCCGTTATCTCCACCCTATCATGTTCGTTGGGGGCGGGGAAAGATGAGACATTTAAGAGAGTGGCTCAACTTCAGTTTCGAGCAATTCGGCTTATTTCGAATCATCATCAGCAACCATGGTCGTGTGGACAGATGAAGAGAGAAACTACATCACCGGCATCTTCTCCAACCTGGACTATGAAGACATAGGTCCTAAGGCTCTTTGCAGGTAGTAGGACTACAAAGATAGGAATTTCTTATCTTTCTATTTGGGCTTTACGGTAGTCCTATGATGTTTCAGTTAGGCCTGTAGCTACTGCACAAAATAAAACTAGGCCTATGCATGAATAAAATAAGTTTGTTAAATAGTAGACAGTATTTTCTTTGTGTTGAATCAAAACCTCGCCTGTAATCAAGCTTCGGCTAACGGCCCTCATACGTCCCAGGTGTCTGATCGTGTACCCTTGGACCCAGCGCTACTTTGGCAGCTTTGGCAACCTCTACAACGCCGAGGCCATCCTGTCAAATCCGCTTATCGCAGCTCACGGCGTCAAGGTGTTGCACGGTCTGGACAGAGCTGTGAAGAACATGGATGACATCAAGAATACCTACGCCTCCCTGAGCGTGCTGCACTCTGAGAAGCTCCACGTGGACCCCGATAACTTCAAGGTAGGCTACGAAAACGATATTCGAACCAATTTGTTAATCGTCCACCCACTTAGCCTGTCTTTCATACTCATCCCAAATAAAGATCTGAAGAAAATCGGATTTATTTTTTGTTTTTCCCCAATACAGTTGCTGGGTGACTGCCTCACCGTCGTCGTCGCTGCCAAATTAGGGAAAGATTTCACCATCCAGCTGCAGGCGGCCTGGCAGAAGTTCTTGGCCGTCGTGGTGTCTGCTTTGTGCAAGCAATACCACTAAGTAAATAAAACCCCGATAAAACCCCGATGAGAGTGGGCAAAGTTATTGTTGCTGTCCTCAATAAAGAACGGATGACGTAATAAATCGACAGAAGATCCACCCATGTTGCTGTTGATGTCTCTTTTTCTTATTATTGAACAGACAAAATGTGTGTCTGTGTATATATATTTATATATATATATATACACACTTATATATATACATTTAGGCCTATATAATACAGAGGGGAAACAAATAATATTCTATAAACTATATTAGATGTGGTGAGGTGATATTTACAAAGTGGTTTAAATAGCAGTTTAAAATGTATAAATAAAGTGTATAATTGTATAATATTGCTGTCTTCCCATCCAAATGTACAATGTAGTCAAACTCCTCACCAAAGAATGGGTCTGGATGCGCGTCGGCTTCATCTGCGAGACAAACGTGAACTCTAGGGGGCGTACTTGTACCCAATATGGGGCGTGATTAACCCCTGTTGCTTCACCCGGAGTGACGGTTGAAAGACCCGAAACATCCGATTACGAAGATGATGTCCAAGTCAAATGCATTGCAAGATGTTTAACAAATAAAAAAACGATTAGGCCCAGGCCCGGTTGTAAGCATGAACACGGGGGACAGATGTATTGCCCTCCGTTAACAGACTAAACCCGATAGGAAGGAGCGCCGAAAATAACAAACCCATAAACACTTTGACACAAACTAAAAACTTAACGCAGCTGGGGTCCCTGGGTTCTCCTCACTCGTTCCCTCGGTTGATCCCACCCTTACCGTATAACCAATAATATAATTAATAACTAAAGGCAACTCCTAACACTGACACAGTCTCCCCTGTAGCAAGATCGCTTCATTATTTTGTCCTTCTTTCCCAAAAAAATGCTCACCGTGCTTTGATCTATCTATTGTTCGCTCTTTCTCTGTTAGATTTTGAGTCACAGAACTAAATTAAAAAATAAAATTAAAAACACAAACACAAAAAAATACAAATTTAAAATTGACAATGTCAATTTTTAGACTGAATGTCATCAAGATTTGTTGCCCACAGAGTTTATTTTCTGCATCAATCCAGAGGAAGAATCCCATTATACTTTTGCCAGTGGAACCACAGCGATGCTAACGTCCCGGTTGGCCCACAAAAAACGTCATCCATGGGGCATTCAACACAGCAGCAGTTGGTGACCAATCAACATTTCTTACTGCCCCCCCCCAATCAAAGCAGTCTAGGGGCTGATCAGGCCTATAAGTAGGCCTATGACTACGCTGTCAGTGGTGCTGAAATGGGCCATATAGCCTTCAGAATGGATGAGCAAATAATCAAAATGAAGC
>JAOEHI010032401.1:0-21273 GCA_025447815.1 Percopsis transmontana | reverse complement strand
AGTAAAATGTTCCATTTCCATGACTGCCAGTGTGTGTGTGTGTGTGTGTGTGTGTGTGTGTGTGTGTGTGTGTGTGTACAGGTTTTGGGCATGCAAATAAGGGCATGCTACATTTCTTGTGGACAAACGTGTGTGTAGCTGGTGTGCCGACACATCCCTGACGTTATATCAAGGAGCTATGATGTGTGTTGTGCAGATGTATGGATAGGTTTGCTTGTGTGTGTGTGTGTGTGTGTGTGTGTGTGTAAGCGTGTGTGTGTGGAGCACAGACCAGCACGGTGGCTTCTATTGGCGGGCTGTTGTTCCATCTGCTATTATTCTCACTCTTCTGCTCTGATGACAGTTACAGCTCCTCCACACCCCAGGTCTGTGCATGTGTGTGTGTCCACATGCACATGCTTGTGATTTATCCATGTCCACTGTAATTATTTCTGTGTTCTGTCCATTTCAATGTATACTATGTGTGTGTTAGTGTGCATGTACAGTATTTCTGTGTGGACGTGTGTGTGTGTGTGTGTGTGTGTGTTTGTGCGCATGTACAGTATTTATTTGTATGCGTGTGTACAGTACAGTATTTATGTATTATAGTATGGAGTCGGACAGACTTCCACTTAATTGGCCTGTGTTGTTTTTTCTCATATTGTGGGCATAAGGAATAGGCAGGGAGAAAGTTTTTTTTGGAACATGCAGCCTAGGCAATAACTGTAAGCAGCAAGCTAAAATTCTATGCTAAAAAATTACCTTTACTTAAGATTAGCTCTGTTACATTCATTACAGGCAAATGGCAACTGGCCAATACACCTGATTTAGCAGACACTTTTATCCAAAGCGACTTCCAGTGAGTGCAATTACGTATTAATTATTAAGTATTATGGTGCAGGTAGGGGTTAGAGTTAAGGATGCTTACAGGTAGGCCTGGGACTTTTCGGTTGGGAGTCATTTAACATAAATACTGATCTCCTTCCCTAAACGTAAGCCAAAAGATGTATCAAAACGTTGTACCTTCTTGTTTTTTTTGTTTTTTTAATGTTAAGGAAACAATATGTGTGGCGATTTGCCTGTCTTGCATCACTACTGTATGTGTTACATATAGTGATTTCTACTGTTTACATCAGAAAGGACACATGTGTGTGTGTGTGTGTGTGCGTGTTACGTGCATGGCTGCCATGGCATTATGGCAGAAGACTGTCCAGCAGAAGTGTGCAATAGCTTGTATTTCTATTATTTTACTGCGTGTGCACTACAGTGCACATAAAATCCCCAACCTTACACACTAGTGTACTATAAACAATAGATGTTTACACGCCTTGGGTATCAACAAGTAACCTTGTTATATGATGCTGTCCATGTTCTAGGAGAATGTTATCTACTTGCAAAACTGGTGGTTAACCGGTTCGACTGTTGACAAATGTACTAATTGTAAGTCGCTTTGGATAAAAGCGTCTGCTAAATGCTGTAAATGTAAATGTAAATGTAAATCTCTGGTGATGTTTAGTCTCAATTTCTCTCCTATTACATGTCTATTATGTACTGTAGAGCTTATCTGTATCATGTGAAATTGTCGCGGCCCAGGCAGAGAACTCACGTACAGACACAACACACTCAGTCGCCAGGTCTCGTTAAACAGGCTTACATTTACATTTACATTTAAAGCATTTAGCGGACGCTTTTATCCAAAGCGACAATTAGTACATTTGTCAACAGTTGAACTGGTTACCAGCAAACAACATTCTCCTAAAATAAGGACAGTGTTAGGTCATCATGGTTACTTCACTTATGCATTTTCAGTATACATTACTCAATATATTCTTATTCTTCTATAGAACCAGTATTACATTTTTCAGCAATTTGAGCTACAGTAGCTCGTCTGTTGGATCGGACCACCCGGGCCAGCCTTGGCCGCCCATGACCCTGTTGCCGGTTCACCACTTTTCCTTCCTTGGACCACTTTTGATAGGTATACTACTGACCACTGCAGACCGGGAACACCCCACAAGAGATGCAGTTTTGGAGATGCTCTGACTCAATCGTCTATAGCCATCACAATTTGGCCCTTGTCAAAGTCGCTCAAATCCTTACGCTTGCCCATTTTTCCTGCTTCTAACACATCAACTTTGAAGAGAAATTGTTTACTTGCTGCCTAATATATCCCACCCACTGACAGGTGTCATGATAACGAGATTATCAGTGTTATTCTCTTCACCTGTCAGTGGTCATAATGTTATGGCTGATCGGTGTACAGTGGACTTATAAACAACCAATCTTCAAAATAAATTAGAATTATTAAAAACTGTGATTAAAGAGATAATTTCAAAATCATCCATGGTTCAAAAAGCATTGCTCTAGGTAGCCTACTAGAGCATATAGACTACTGTTTAGGTAGCTTATAATATTTTACTAAAGATCACTCAAGATAGCTCATGATCTTCTTGCTAGCACTAGTCAAGTGGAGATATCAATCAGTCCAGTTAGGAAGCATAAGCGATTGTGAATCAATGTCACCTGTTTTGGTGCAAATAAAAGTGACAACAGGTGCACTGGAGAGGCAACAGCAAGACAACCCCCCAAAAGGGAATGGTTTTGCAGGTGGTGGTCCCAGACAATTGCTCTCTCCTTATCCTTCCTGACTTCCTGAATCTATAGTTTTGTGTTTTGCTAGTGTCTTTGTCACTACTGGTAGCATGAGGCGGTACCTGCAGCCCATTCAGGTTGCACAGGCAGTCCGGCTCCTCCAGGATGGCACATCCATACATGGCGTCCCAAGAAGGTTTGCTGTGTCTCCCAGTACAGTCTCAAGAGCATGGAGACGGGCCGTTACATGAGGAGAGCTGGACAGGGCCGTAGAAGGGCATCAACCCAGCAGCAGGACTGGTATCTGCTCCTTTGTGCGAGGAAGAACAAAATGACCTCCAGCGGGTTACTGGTGTGCATGTTTCTGACCAAACATGAGGGTGGCATGAGGGCCAGACGTTCTCTAGTGCAGTGGTTCTGAACCTTTTTTGGGCCAGCACCCCCTATCCATTATCCAGGTCCCTTACCGCCCGCCTTTAAATAAGATGTAGGCTAATTGCCCTGAATATTAATGATTATTATTATGATTATTATTGTTGTTTTTATTAGGCCTATTATTGTTGTTACTATTGTTATTTTAAAAAATCACACCATTGAATGACAAATAACAGATTTATTAGTTTCCCAGGGAACAAAAGAAAAATGTGAATAAAAAAAACATTTAACATTCAAACTTTAAACAACAGCCAATCAGAAAAGCAAACAATGATCATTCATATGAGTTGTTCCGGAAAACAATCCGGCACTTAAAGGGAAAAAGCAGAAGGATTAACTTTCAAAGGAAATAAGTTAAAATCCTTTGAAAGTTAGGTAGAGCCCTGCACCTGGTGTTTCTCTGCCAGTTGCTTCACTGCGGGCTTCAGGGGGGTACGTTTCAGCCATAGTGTGCCTGAAGCCATCGGTTGCAGTACTTGGACTGCATGTGGACAACCTGGCTGAACCTGCTCAACTAGATAAGTGTTTATGAAAGCCAGAAGAAGCAGCCTGGTCTTCTCCCAGAGAGCCGGGTAACGTGTGGCATATTTGGCCCACATGCTGCCCCAGCCAGAGATGCGAAAAGCAGATGGAAACATGAAATAAAATATTTCTTTGCCGTGGATTTCTTAAATACACCAATATTGTGGATGGGAAACCGTTTGTGCCGATAGAAAAAGTATTTATAAAAGTTTGATGATTGTATTCAGGTGCCTGAATGACCAGAAAATGCCCGCCTAGTAGGCCTAATGAAACTGAAGTGTTATGTTGTAGTTTTTGTTAATGTTCAAGGTACATCAAATGTTTTCTTTCCAGCGAATCTTTTAGTTACACCAATATTGTGGATGGGAAACAGTTTGTGCCAATAGAAAAAATATCGCTATTTGTATTCCGCTGTCTGAACAACCAGAGAGGGAGCCATCAAGGTTCCTGTTCCTCGATCGCACAGTGCCACTTACAGTTTTAGTCAATGGCAGCCCTTTTTCACGCTGTACAAGCTGATAAAACGTTTAATTCAACATGTTACGGTTTATTATGGCATTTCTACTGATCAGACCTAATACATAACATTAAGTAGCCAACATGAGGTCAAAAGGGAAATATAAATGAGGTGGCTTGTTTTTACCTTCTTGCTTGCCAATTATTTTGACAAGTTTTTTCCTGTCTCCACCAATTCATTTAATTTCCTTTTTGCTTCCTCTGAAGTTTTTCTCACAAACGCTACAATCTAGACTGCAATACGTAAGCGAATGCATAGGCTGTCCCCATATATGTCGTCAATAGCCTATTGATCATTTTTTGATGCAAAAACAATCGGTTTGTTTGGTCGCTTTACTGGTTGATCGCGGTCAGCGCCTGGTAGCCTACTGAGACAGTAACCTGTGAAGCAATGCCGAGATTGTTTGAGTTCGAGCCTCTCTTGGAGTAATGATCATTAAGGCATCCCATACAGGCCTCTTTCACACTCACACACACCCTGCACATCCTGGTTCCACTTCACTGAATTCATGGCCCACACTGACAGCGCAGACAGACACACACATATGACTACATAGCCTACAAGTGATTATACATAGGCCTATACAAATACGCTAATCTGCCTTTATTTAATTTTATTCCTATTAGCCGAAGCTGGCTATGGCTTTCTGTGGTTAAGTTACGAATGTTACAGCACATGTAGGTTACTAGAGGTGACAAAGTGACTTTAACACACCTGATGAAAATTGCTTTCTTTTGTCATCTACATCCCTCTGTCTATTTTCACCTTACAGTTCCATTTACTTTGCTCCATGTCTGACTATTGTGGTTAGGTCTATATCCTTGGTGATGAGGGGAGGAACAGATCAAAGGTTGTTGGAGGGAGGTATGGAGATCCGAGGGTGAAGCAGATATCGGACACCATGGCCGCAGGCTGAATGTTTCTAAGCGGGGGTCATGGCCACTACCCACCTGCAGACAGGTGGAAAATATAAGGTTTCATATAGCCAAGTGCATAATCAACAGCAGGCAGACTCCGAGTTCATAAACTGACCTATCCATTCAGCAATGCTATCAAACGATACATGAACGACTCTTCCGCTGTATAAGAGTCAAACACATGCAGTATAGGCTACTGAAGGCTTTCAAAACACCTGATCTCTCCCTTTTGACCAAAAAACTTGTACTGTAGGCCTAAACGTTTTACAAAACAACAACAACACAAAACAACAATGGTATGAGGGGTAGACCTATATATATACATACTATAATTTTTCTACATAAATCATTGCATTGTTTCGGCTAATAACCGTGTTAAAATGCATAATACAATTCTTCATTGAAACATATGCCTGCTATAGCATGTAAACCGCCACTAGGCGGGGATGTTGCATGGCTGTGACCACTCGGTTGGTCTTGGTCGGTCCTGTCATCTGTTGGCGTAGGCGGAGTAAGGAGTAAAATGTCCTAAATGGCCTACTACTCCACTTTATAGAATCGAAACTCGCTGCCGGTAACATCTAAACGTCTGGAGACAGGTTGAAGAATTGTCCTTTCCGGGTTTTAAGATAAATAGCCTACGCTACTTTGCTGAAATATTGTGTAGGCTATAATTTGGTTTCCTGGTGGGATGCGAGCGCTGTCTAGCCCACCGCTGCTTAGAATGTTGAACTATTCGTAAGACCCAGGTGGTGTTATGAAGTGAGTTATGAAGTGACCGGGATTATACACTGGCGTGTTCAGTTTGCAGTCGGTGCCTCTACGTTAAGAACCGCTGAGGTGTCCATCCACTGAAAGGTAAGAAATAGCTATAGTGGGCTGGATCAGGCAACGCCATGTCATTACTTCGATACCTATAATTTGGCCACACGTGGGAATTTAATCGGTATCCGATTCACCCATTAGACATGGTTCCATCTACCACCTTCTCCGACGCGGCTGTCACTCACTGGGATACACGCAACACGCCACACACACGCTCTAGCGCTGTCCCCAAAGCGGTGTTGGGTGCGGTTTCCCTGAATGTTGAGGGTGACAGAATTTGAATGGCAGCAGCCTCCGTGCACTGTTTATGGCGACAGATGTTGAGATGTCGCCGATAATGTGCCGCTGGAAATGCATTTGGGGGATCATACTGTATGTCTCATAGAAATGTTAGTAGCCACATCTAATTCCTAAAAGTCACAGAGTGAGAGAGGGTCAAATGTGTGTGTGTGCGCTCTCTCTCTCTCTCTCTCTCTCTCTCTCTCACACACTCACACACACACACACACACACACACACACACATACAGTCCCAGATGTTCTGAATTTAAACTGAAATCTCTCTTGTTTGTTCTTGTGGCTGAAAGGGCCAGGCTATGCAGGTTAGAGTGTTTTCTTGTGTGAGAAAGAGAGAGGCCGATAAAGAGAAATATAGGCCTGTAGACCCATTTCTGTTGCTGTCTGACTTTATAATAGCTAGTGTATTGTTGTCATTATTTTTAAAGGGTTTTGACTCTCCTGACAGGATGAAACACCTGGACCTTTGTCAGTTTCCTGTTTATAACTGACAAGACTATTTCCGGTTTGGTTTGTGTGTGTGTGTGTGTGTGTGTGTGTGTGTTTCTCTCTCAACTTCTCTGCGTTACTTCCCTCATCAGGTTTAAACACGTTAAATAAACCTGTAATGACAGTTATTTTGTGCCCTGTGCCCGTACAGTACCATTGTGTAAACCATTGTGGTACACATACTCCTGTTGGGTTCAACATTAGCAAAAAAACACATTGAAGTTGTTTTGATACAAACAGTTGTCAGGGCCCCCCTCCATTGGGACCATGGGTAGTCAGTCCCAATTCCTGGAAACTCTGCATCCAGAGGGGAAACAGGTTCACAAAGTAGATAAACCAAACATTTGGTCCATCTATGCAGTAAACTGCTACAAGAGGTCATGAAATACGTTCAAGATATCTGTTAGCGTTATATCTTCAGTAAAAGGTGCATGCATTTCTATTCACTTTGATTTTGGCTCTGTCTATACATCTGTTATGTGTATCTTGGCCAGTGTTTGCATGCACTTTGTGTAGTTAAAACAAAACCAGGTAACGTGGTTAGTGTTTCTGTTCCTGAAGCTGTTGTCCAATGTCTGTCTGCAGCCCAAGTTCCATTAGGTTTGTCTGACTGGGGACACATCAGGACAGGTAAAGGGACAGCACGTTACAGGTAAATTGTGTCTCCCGAAAGACCAAATGACGTGAGATTTGACGTGATCCTACGTTTGGAGGGATTGTATTCTGGTAATCCGCTCTGTAAATCTCTCTTTCTGTTTGCGTCCTTTCTCTCTCTCTCTCTCTTTTGGTCTGCATGTCTCCCTTGTGGTCTGCATTTCTGTCTCTCTCTTTCTGTGTGCATGCTTCTTTTGTTCCGTCTTCATGTCTCTCTATCTATTCAGTCTGCATGTGTCACTCTTTCTGTCTGTCTCCCTCTTTCTGTCTGTCCTCTTTAATGTGTTTGTTTCTCATGCCTTTTCATTGTGTCATTTACACTTTGTCTTGTGTCTTTGACCCTCTGGTCTCTTTCTATTTTTTGTTTCTCTCTCTCTCTCTTTATTTTCATGTGTCCAACACAAGCCTCTCATCTCCACATATCAGCCTCATATCTCCCTTTGACTAGGAGACTGCGTCTGTCATGTACAGTACCAGACAGATCAGATTGCAGCAACCCACAGTGGAAAAAGCGTGAATGGCAAACTGTCCGTCGTGAAAGAAGAATTTTAATCTACCCATTATGTGGGGGCAACATATTCTCAAGCCTCTTATTCAATGACCCGATGAAAACAATGGCGTCCTTTTCTCCCAGCCAAAGTTCTTCTGGGGGACTCGAGACCCGCTCTGTGGAAAGTCCGAATAACTCCCTCTCCTTTCAAAGAGACCCCAATTATGGACCTCCACCACTCCCTCGTAATATCCCCCCCCCCTCCCCTCCCCTCCCCTCTCGCCCCACTGTGCTCCTCCATAGCATCGTCACTGTGATGCTGCATCTGTGGGCAATTATCATTAGCTTTCCATACAGGACCGGCCAACAGAGGAAGCCCTCATATTGAGTCTCACAGCATGAGGGTCCTGGCAGGGATTGAGGGGTAGCAGGATGAGGGGGCTGGGTTGAGGGGGTCCATTCATGTCTCCAGACAGAAGCCATACTCAACTGGGCATTTACTGAGACACTGACCTTCCTGCTACAACACAGCCGTCGAAGCCTGCCACACGAGCTTCAGCTGACGTCTCACTCTGTCTCCGCATGCCCCCCTGTGTCTGTCTCTTGTCTCTTACAGCTTAATATGTCTCTACGTCTCTGTCTGGGCTTCTGTGTGTGACAGATTGCTGGTCAGTGGCCACTTGGTCAGTCGGTCTTTCTCTGTGGCTGCATCTGTCTCTGACACATGTGTTTTGAGTTTTCTGTCTTTGTCAAAGTCTCTCTCTCTCTCTCTGGATGTCTCTCATATGCCCCCCTCCTCCCCCTATCCTCACATACAACTTTTTCATTATTATTATTTTGTGGTCCATGAAAACACAACCTCATACCGCACCAGTTGCTGTGAAACACTTGTTGACAGGTTGACAGGTCATTGTGATGGCATGTTGGGTGGAGTGATGATGACTATTATCAGTAGTGTCTGAGGTGTTCTACAAGACAGCCTGTGTCAACAGTTGCCTTACAAAAGGGGGGCAGGATAGTCTAGTGGTCTATGTGTTGGACTCCCAGTCGGAAGGTTGTGGGTTTGAGCCCCAGAGTTGGCCTACCTGTAAGCAAGATGCTTAATAACCCCTATCTGCTCCTTGTAATAGCAGCTTTTTGTGTTTCTTTCTTTCCCAATGCATCATGGTGCCTCTGTGTCTCCTGGTTTCTTTCTCACTTTCTCTTTCAACCACCCCTCCAGGTCAGGCGAGTCCCTTTTGTAACGACCAGACTGTCAGATGACATCCAGGGCTCAGCCCCACCCCCCCCAGTCAGTCCTACCTGGCACGGGGGCGGAGGCACTCGTTACGCTCATTCCAGATGCCAGGATGTTTGGCAGCCAGATGTGCCACGAGCCGTAGGAACATTTGGACTCATGAATGGCAACATGTTTCTGTTTGGTCAATGCTGCCGCATGGGAAACTGCACTGCTTTCCCCCTGTGATGAAGTCTGTAGAGCAGACACAGCTGCTTTGTCAATGTTACATTTCTGTCAGATTTATATAGAGTAACATTCAATATTTGTATTATTATTTTATAGATTGATACGTGACACACTACTTTAAAGGTACACTTCTTGCTTCTGTCCTAGCTCACCGTTGTTAGACACACCTGTGCATAAAAGTGTGGGGAGGATTAGAGGTTGTTGTGAGCCAATGAGAGCTGTAGGGCTGAAGTGGGAGGAGCTGAGAGGAATGCTAGCCACATGGCATGGGCTGGTTTCAACCCCATAGGTAATGCCTGAGTAGGAGTGTCCCTTTAATGGTAAGGAATATAGCAATAAGCTGCCCAAAATAATGTAGGAAATTGCATATAGGCTTACCAGCTCGCACATACTGCATTTTTAAGGTTTGATTTAAAAATCAGACCAAGTTAACAGACACAGATTAGCAGATGTCCCTGCTGAACTCAGACCTGCTGTCTGGCTCTGATACAGAAACATGTAAACAACTTCAGATGTCTGTCACAGCAGGAGGCTGCGCATTCACACAACACACACACACGGTGTCCTGCATTACTCCAGGCAATGGACTACAGAAAAAGCCCACACACTCAAAAGTATGCAAATTGATGTCACATGTTGTCAACAGATGGAGGAGAGTGGATAGGAGACTTATGAAGGGAATAAAGTGGGTTCAAGTTTACTTGAACCCACTTTATTATACCCACGCAAGTATATTCTTGGTGAGAGATAAAGAGCGTTTCAGAGTGCATGAAACGGTGAAAAGGTTGGCATGGTGACGCTGGCCTTTTGTTCCGTGTATAGACGGGCGGTGGAGGCGGGGGGCTTCGAAGGCAGAAGGCCTCCATCACAATGCGACAGTTGTTGGTCCATGATGCAGGTCACAGACCCCCAGAGTGAGATGGCGGGATGGAGGGACCGTCCCGGCAGAATTTGCCATCTCCTCCATCTCCATCATGCCAGCTTCTTTCTCTTCCAGGGTGGTCCCTCCCTTGTGCTGCCCTTGCAGCGATCCTTCCTTGCACTGCATTTCCGTTCCAGTCCTGCTTTGCAGAGAGCATGCAGGTTCTCTCCATTCCATGCTGAAAGATTCCAACAAATATATTGTTATTCACAATTCAAAGTGACGCCTCGATTTTAGCCTTCTCTGCTTTGCCCTAGTCACTGAAATCTCCCGCTGCGATGCCGGGGGCAGAGGGAGAAGAGGCCATGTTGTAAAGTTGTCTGTGGCTTGTCGGCGTGTCTGTGCACGCAACGTTTTTTTATACGACTCTGTCGACTTTTGTATATGATTCTCATTTTACAAAGTTAAAAGTTCAATTACAACAACTTCCTACTACTTGAATAAATTAAAAACACACACAATCTTGTGTCTGTGGATCTTTCTATCCATTTTCTTTCATCTTAATTTGTTGAGTATGTACGGTCATGTACCACCAACGCCCTGCTCCGCATGCATACCATTGCACCCTGTCATCGGTAGAGGATGCCCATTATAGCGTTTAGCAGAGCTTAGTTGTGGAGTTAAGCACCTTGCACAAGTTGCTAAAAGACTGAAAAAAGACTGAAAAAAGTCTAAAATCCCCCTGATGTTTACCCAGCCAGTACTAGTTATGAACCAGAATTAGCCTAATGAATTATGCATTGGCTTAACTTTTGCAGGCATACACACTCTTCTGGTATGTTGTTTTATGTGGTTTGGGCATAACTTAATATATATTTTATGGTGTTATCATTATTCAATTCCCCTGGTGAATGGCACACAAAGACATTACCTTTACCAAACCTTAGAAACACAGCCAAGGGAATGCTGTGTTGATATTTATGTGCTAAAGTACATAGATTTGAATTTACCAATTGAAGGTTATAGTTCATGCCTTTATCTAATAAGAAATTGCAATAACAATCTTCAGACTATTTCACACATTTGCACCACTGGACATGGAAGAAAGTGGAAAAAGGGCCTTGATTTAAAAATGTAGAAATAAATAAATAATTTTTAAAGGTTTTAAGTTGCCGTTTTTTGTATATCAACTTTTGAAGGAGAGCTTGGGTTTTCTCAACTCTGTTGACTACGTATAAAAGAAAAATGTGAAGCGAGGTTTGGGGCAGGTGTGCACACTGGAGTGAGGTTGGGGATATATTACCACCAGCCTGACCCTAAACGTTCTCGCTCCCTGCTCCTGTCATGGCATGGCGGGCAGAAATGAGAGGGGTGCAATGGGGCGGAACCGCTTGTGCTCTCCAGAGGAATGTAAGCTATTTCCTAGAACCTCATTCCTATAATCCAGCACAACTGGCCCTCTGGACCATGGCTTAGCGCAGAGGCAGTGCTGCAGGTTTTGCACCCCCATAAGTGATCTCTTACTAAACCTCAGTTGTCTAGAGGTTTCCAAACTTTTCAGACCCCTACCCCCAAAAGACTTGTGACGCCCACTATCCCCGTAAGGGGTTGAAGCATACAAATGTTGGGCGCACTTTTGCAACAAAACAGGTCAATGTTTAAAGGTCTTGTGGAGAGTGAAATATACAGTATGACATTTCACTACAATATGCAGTAACCGCCAACTATAAAATAACAAAGGGGTTTTAAATTCACAATTTCAGTATTGCTTTACTGGTTGCTATCTTATACTGTAAGTACCACGCGCTGACCGATTGCACCACTAGGGAGGTGAGAGAAGTTGTTATTCCTTAAGTGAGTCTAAAAACACAAATTTTTCAGAGTGCAAGAGCCATGGGGCTTGAAGTTAAAATCACAGCGTTCCCCTGTTGACGTTTGCCTTGCTTTGATGTACTAAATCCTGCACATGCGCTGGACCTGGCTAACTAGCTGTAATTCCTCTCTTTTCCTTTATTGATTGATTCATGACCTCTGTGGAGGTTGGCACGTGGCTTTATTGATGTTTAGCCAGCTTATTGTCACTCAAAATGGCAGTAAAGAATGCATGTGATATTCTCCCTGTGAAGTTCTTGTTTTTTACATTATTGACAGAGGGGACTAGTGGTTGAAGAGACCTTTATAGCAACATGTCCTGCTGAAGTGTTGAACAGAACACTAAACCACCTACAAGCCCCACGTTAGCACAGTGTTATAAGCAAGTCAACAAGTCATTGGATGTGTGTTGTCAAAGACTGAAAATGATCCTATTTGCACATTTTAGGAGCTGAAACCACCAACTTGCAGGGTTCTTACTCTCTGAGCTTGTGGCTGCCAATGAGGTCACAGTCATAGCAGAGTGCTTGTAAATGTATTGCTTTTATTGAGCTGAGAAATAGCAGCACAGTGGCTGACAGAGAACTGAACAGTCCACAATAAAAAGATGGAAGACCACAAAGCTATTAAACCGTCGCACAGACAGATGTCTTTAGATGTCTTTCCACACCCCTGCCTGTCTTTCAGGCTGGGAAAGGAGCCATGTTGTGGAATAAAATACATCTTGTTAATCTCCAGTGATAAACATACAGTAGATAATATAATGGGATTTTCCTTATCTACAAATGATAGTGTACAGTTACAGAGTTACAGAGAATATTTCATAACTGGGAGGTTTCAGGCTTGAATCCTGGCTCCTGTGGATAAACTCCTATTGTGTTTGATTAGATATAAGGAGATATGAACATTTGAGAAGGGACTTTGAGAAGGGACTTCTCAAATATCACAGTTCTGTCACTTAATGTCATATCACAGTAGTGCAGTAAGTCTACAGTGTATTGTATTCATGGGAACAACCTCCTTTATAGGCCACAACACTCACAAATAAAATAGGGCCTTAAAAGCCTTATTAAAACACTCTGCTTTGTAGAATACAGAGTTTATTTACCTTTTTTTAAATTTTCAATATTTATTTTGCAGCTAATGTTTTTTGTGTCATTGCCTGTTTATTATATTATTTTTTTATTTAGCGTATGACATCACTGCTGCCAAGATTGACATCATTTATTTTGTTGGTGGATTTTTTCCTATGTACACACACACAAGAGAGAAGCATGGCTATAGTCACAGAAAGGAAGTGACCTTCCATAACAACATCTGGCATGCATATAATCTCACATATCTAATCTAAAATCATTTGTCATGGGGATTTTATCAAAATGATTGAATTGTTCCTATGTTTTAGCAGGATAATTCCTCTGTTTCAAATACAGTTCCACCTAGTATTGAGTTTTCTTCAACTGAAATGATTAATGATAGTTTTGAAGGCTTTTATCCCAGCAGGGCATATATATGACTTGAAATATGAACTAGGGGGTTCACAAGGGGTGAAACACATCTTAAAAACTATATTCCAATGAGGCGGTTAGGCAAATAGCAAATCTCAATAAAAAACGAACAGAAAATCCCATGTGCTTAGGCCTGTGTCAAACTGCATGAAGGTAAAGTCTTAATGATAATGGGTGGTGCTTGGTGATGGCTTCAAGCTGTATCTGCGGTATCCGTTGTGATTTTAAACCTCATCTGCAGGTTGTGCTAATGTCACTGCAGATAATGGAATCAATGTGGTGTCCAATTAGCTTGTGGTTCCACGGTAGGCCTACTACAGCCATTAGCGTAGAATCACAGTGGTAAAAAGGCTTACAGCTGTGCTCGCTCTAATGATGATACAGTAGGTTCTTGGGGACAGCAGAGCAAATAGTTTATCGAGATACTAGCACAGTTTGCAATTAGCACTGAGTGGCCAAGTTGGTTAAAGGCTGGTGATAGGGCAATATAAACTGGTGCCAAAATTAACTCTTTGTAGACAGAACTCGTCCACATTGTAGTCTACGTCTACAATGTGGGTCCTTCTATGCAACTAAAAATACTGTAGCTCATTCTGTACCTAAGAAACAACTTGACTCTCCATCAGTGTAAATTATTTAAAACATAGAAATAGTCCTTGTTATGACCTGTACGCATCCTTAGATATCTGACCCCTACCTGTTACTTAATACTTGTAATTGTACTCACTGTCAAGTCGCTTTGGATGAAAAAGTCAATTTATAAATGAAAGGGAGTGAGAAACAGTAAAAATGTAAGCAAATTAAATCTTAATGAATAAAATATTCGATTTTCTGAATGAAAGGGCCCAACTGATATAAAAATGTCTCACTGGAATGCAGACACGATGGAGGGTAACTTGAGATCCAGCCACAGTGATTTGCTGAAGGTTTATCAGACCAGGATCCAGGAGAAGTGTTAGAACAAGTCATGCCTCAGTGCCAGTTTTATTCCGCCTAAGCATGTCAGGAAATGTCACCCCATGCAAATGGGTAGCAATTACATTCACCTTATCCTGTTTTAGTTCTATATAGGGGCATTAGATCACAATTAACTTTAATACATTTGAAAGATTGTTTTTAAGGGGCTACCTGGGAAAGATACCACCACGCTGATTATTATCTTTTGAGAATAGAAGATTTGCAGCTGAAGTGATTGAATGCCCTCAGACAGACAAACTGTTATCCTGAATTCCACCCGCGTTTGTTTGATGTCACTCCAAGCTCAAATATGGCTCTCTGGGCAAATCTAAACTGGAATCCCGGGGTGGAGAGATGCCTCTACTGTACTTTTGAGTACATGGAAATCTCTGCAGACCGCTTGTGACACCGTCCAATCAGAGGTCAGTATTGGCAATGGGTGCCTGACAGCGGGAAGATGTGATGTACAGTACAGAGCAGGGATTAGACTGTATAATCTGTCTGTCATGAGGACCAACCAGAGAGGGCAAGCGATCGTTCTGTTTCAAATGGAGGATGTGTATGCTGAATGACTGCTGTGCTGCAAACAAGATGAGGATTAATTTTTTCCCTGGCAACATCTGGTTGGTTTTTCCCCTGTTTTTTGTTTGCTAGGGAAATTGCAAAAGCTGATGTGAGAGAGTCAGCTGAGGATAGTCAAAAGTGTGCATACAGTGAGCACGTGTTTGTGCAGTCTTGTGTCTACATGTGTGTTTGCATGCTTGGGTGTGTTTCCATGAGGGTATTTTCAAAGTGTGTGTGTGTGTGTTTATGTGTGAACGTGTGTATGGAAGTGCAATAGTGCCAAATGTCTTCAATGACAAAGGCATGTTGAATTATGTGAAAAGAATAAAAACATATATAACAATGCTTGAATTTTTCTGCATTGCAATTTGAGACACATTGAAAAAACCTACAGCATTTACGATGCTTGAATTTTTCTGTTGTTGAATTTGGTTGTTAAAATACCATCTTCATTATTCGGCAGGTAATATTCAACCCATTATTTTTCAGCCTCACAAATTCAGGTTGAAATTCAGCTTTAACATTCACCATCCAAGTATCATAGGAAGAGCAATGGATTGCCAATACACTACTGTAACCGATGGTAACATGCTGGTTCATCTTCTCTTGTGGCTTCCACTGTGCGCACAATCCGACCACCACCACTCACGTAACCACCAGTGCTTGGAGCAGGCTTCAGGCAGCATGTTACCATTGGTTACAATAGTGTATTGTGTATTGGCAATCCATTTTTTTCAATTAGTGTAATTCAACATGCCATTTTGCATTAAGGACATTTAGCACTATTAAACCTCCATACGCGTCCTGGGCTCATAACCCAGAGGTCGATGGACCGAAACCATCCTCTGCTAGTATCTTTTTAAAATGCACAAAAAAGTCAGGCTTACTCTCTGAGCTGTCTTGGTGTGTTTAAAAACTGTCCTTACCAGGGTCGTGCCTGCTAGACCACTTGGACTTAGGAAAGACTTTTTGGCGACTGTAAACCAAGGACCAAGTGGTGCCTGTGGTCCCTGGAGGTCTGAAGCTTAAGTCCCTGGAGGTCTGGAGCTCCAGGCGGGCCTTGGTGGAGCTCCTACCCGAGATTCGGTGCACCTCAGACGGGCACGAGTCACTTGGCCTAAACTCAAAAGGAAAAGTTTATTACCAGGCCTCTGTGCGTTATCAGCAGCTCAGTATGAACAGAGGATGCGGTTGTGGATGACTCATGCTGGGGTTTTCTATTTGTAGGCGTGTGTTTATCCCTGTGTCCGGCAGAGTGCACGCAGGGTTTCACGTCTGACCACGAGTGGCACAGAGACACGGTCCCTTTGTGACCTGCCTTTATTTACACAGCCTGGATGACCGTCCAACCCATTATACTGTGTGTGCGTTTGTATTGAATGATGTCAAATCATTTGTGACGCGTAGCTGCTTCTCAGCCCTACAGTTAAGGGCTGTTGGAAGGTTTAGGTTCCATGTTTATGGGTGGAATTAAGGGTCAGGTTTTGGGGTTAGGGAAACTATGTACAGGGGGAATGTGGGAATTCATGTCACACAAATGAGTGTGTATGTACGCGCAAGTGTTTGTGTGTTGTGTTTGACCCTCAGGTTTGAAAGCATACCCAGTCCCTCTGCCTGTAACAAGCAGTTCTCCAGCTGTTGGTATTGAATAGTAATAAGACTTGGCTCTAGATAGGAGTCTTAGCACTCAGCTCCACAACCACTTATGATGGGAGAGATTATTGTTCAGTGAATGGCTTTACGGTAAGGGGGGGGGGGGTTATTGCAGCCACTGTAACTAAACCATGGAATGATTCACAGCTGAGATTTGCGGACATTCTTGGTTGATGGTAACTGCTTTTTAGGTCTCACCAAAGCGCCGGGAAGATGTCCTTTTATGCCCGCGCTTCCTCCAAGCTCAAGGATTTTATCTTGGATGGCGCATGGTGCCCTCCGAAAAAAGGGAAACACACAACTGTGAATGTGTTCCAGTGGGACAATAAGTCAGCGATAAGACAGTAACTTGTGGAGTGATGCCGAGGTTGTGAGTTCAAGCCTTACCTGGGGCAAGGTTATGAAATAATGCAGGATATCCTGTGTACACATATAAACATCAACTGCAGTCTCATAATACTGGTGAAATTCTTTACACCTTACATGTTCACATCTTTGATTATTGCAGGACTACATCAATACATGATGTAGAGTGTTTATATATTGAACTAGTAAATTCATCACCCCAAATAAACACAACTTGTTCACTCCCATGTTGAAAACACCTGATGGTGGCCAAACTGTAGGTCTAATACGAACTTCAAACTTAAAAACGTAGTTCATATTTGGTGAGGTGGGTTTCAAAACTATTAACTTTTAGAGCCTAACATATAGCAAAATGTAAATGAAAAAACAACAAAAATGAACAGAATTGTAAAATGACCCTTTGGGTCATTTTATCATCATCTAACAGAAATCCCCTGGTAGACATATGGAGTCCTAGCATCTGGTCTAGAAGCCATTAACTGTCATACAATAGGATTACAATAACATCCCTACGGTTTATGTACAGTATCTTAGATGCTCTGTCCATCGGAATCTCTATTACTCTTCCTTTTCCTCCTGCCTTCTTTCTTTGTGTATGTGTGCTTCTGTGCCTGTGCTCCCCAATAGCTCTTCATACCTGTGGTTATTTGGTATCAGACAAAATGACAGACAGACAGAAAGGGTACCTCATTAGATCAACTTCATGAATGTATGAATGTATATGGGGGTAGTGATAAGGGAGAGAAGAATCTTAGAGAAAGTCAGTGCCATCTTGTGGTGAGTGTTAATGCTACAATCCTCTCATTGCTAGACAGTCAACATACTGAAAGACAAGTAGTGCTCCACACTCATATTACAGTGACCTGCACAGCAATGCTGAGGTGAGTTTAAGCCTCACTGGAGCAACATCTGTTGATGATGTTTGATTGAGTAGTGATGGTTCAATTAAATCAAATATCACTTCTGCTGGCTTTGATTGGCTATCACTTCTCATATGACTCCATTCAAACGGGTATCTGATTTCAATAATAGAATATGACACCAAATATCTAATGTCTATAGAGGTCATCACTAAACCTTTGTATATACCAGTAAAGAAAGCATGCACAACCATGTTGATCTCTATTTGCAGCATTGTTTGTGTTTTCTTTTTATGCGCAATGATAGAATTATGTGTAAGTCAGGCTTTGTTTAATAATTACAGTGGCTCACAGCCCCAGGCATTTTGAGTCCATCTTTTGTTATTGAGTCTGTCTCATTCAGAGGATAGTTGCCTTGCTGTCTGAGGAGTCCATGTTCGAAGGTATCACATTTTGTTGCCTTCAGTTAGGACCAGCACTTGATGACTTGAGAGAGTTTTTCTTTAGTTTATTTCAATTTGTTTCGTTTCTTATGTGTAAAATTATAGAACTTACAAATCAAATTTACAGATGAATACATTCTCTTCCAATCCCCCTCACCTTCCTGCACTGTGTTTGCCAGCTGGGAGGTGTAGGGGGCAACAGCGAGCATGGATGAGTGCGGCCGGGGCCCAGAGGGCAGCAGGAACAGTCCCCTGCAGCAGAAGAAGCCACCATGGCTCAAATTGGACATCCCCACCATCCAGCTCACCCCAGAAAAAGCTCCCTCCCTCACCCAGGTAACCAACACACCTGAGCCAACACCCCGCATCATGTGTTACCAGTAACTGCAACAGTAAGTAATGCACAGAATGTTTCTCAATGTGACAGTTATGTCAAGATGACTTAATGCCATTATGTTTTTGTTAATGCTTGTGTTACGAACCAAAGTGAGTAGGACCCGAACGCAGACTCTGACACAGCAGTATGGTTAAGGGATGTTTATTTATGTAATAGGCAAATTCGTTGTGGGGCAGGCAGGTAGCCGTTAACAGATAATCACAGGGGCAAAAGCACAGAGGGGTAGCAGGCAGAGTCGACGAAAGGCAAGTGGGAGTTCAAAACCAGGTAGTTGTAAGCGCAAAAGGAGCAGGCAAAGACAAAATACAAAAACAGGCTGAGGTCAGGGATGGGAGAACAGCAGGGCAGAATGGTAGACAAGAATTTAACAGCTTGTGTAAATGTAGTTTTATTTATTTTATTTTTCAGTATAGTTTCAGTATAGTATAGTATACTTTACTGTTATTATCTTGGCCGCTGTTTGCATGTGTGACTGAATCTATGCACTTTAATAAACCACTTTAATACATCAATGTGTGTGTGTGTGTGTGTGTCCCAGCCCGTAAAGTACCCCCAGGGGTTCTTGCGAAGCGCCAGTGTGCCGGGCGAGCACAACCAGGTGGGCATTGTTGCCATGGAAACCACCACCAACTACCTCAGGCCCCCGGTCCTGCAGAGGTTACCCTCCCTCACACAGACCATCCGAAGGTAGGATATACACACACGCACAGACGAATACTTTACTTAACAAGTAAAGTATCCTCTTACTACTGTATTGTGACATTCCTTCAACTGTAAATCTTCCTTCTGAATTATTAATACTTATCTAACGTTATTTCCATCTATAACTAATCTTCTCTTTTCCTTTCGTTCTTCCTTACTTTTCCTTTTTGAAAATGAATGTTTCCTTCGCTGCTCGGGATGGTCTTTGTGCGTACGTATTACGTCACGTATTACGTGCACACTCTCACGTGCACGATAGCGAGAAAAGGGTGCGGTTTGAACGGGTCAACACGGTCCCCCCAAAGGGCAAGCGCGGCCCCCCGACGGACTCGACCCTCCGCAGGCGCTCCTGCATCCCCAAAATACTGTCCCGACGACGCTCGTCCATCCCCAAACACATAATGAGGTACCAGGGTGTGTGTGTGTGTGTGTGGGATTGTGGGGAAGCTGATTAGACTGTTTCTCGGTTTGTAGTTGGGCTGTAAATCTGCTGAGGTAAGTAACCTGCATATAGGTATCAGTTGCACCTAACAGGCGCAACCAAATTGACATAGTCAGGGAAATGTCAATCAAGTGGGGTCCGCCCACACAGTCCTGAGAAGAGGTCTAATGTTCGACACTTACATTACCTGCGTGGGTTTCCTAGGGCTTTAAGAAGTCAGGAATTTAACGGTAAAATCAGAAGGAAGATGAGAAACAATAAAGAGAGGACAACAGTGAGGGAATCAAAGATGAACAGAGGCAAAGAGGGAGAGAGAAAGAGGAACTGCGAAACACCGAAGAAATGCGCATGCGTTCAGCTCTGCTGCATCCGCACGACTGAAACAGCAGAAAAACTAGTATACTTTGGAGACACCAATATGGACATCCGTATCCGTATATGTCTTGTCTGCAGAAGTATACGGCTTTACAGTGGCACAATACAACATTAAGTTATAAGTGTGTACGTTTTAAAAGATTACAATTTTAAAAGGCCAGTGGCACAGCGATAAGTACACCAAGACTGAATCCTCAAAGCATTGACAGACCAATACAGTAGAAATGACCTCTTTCCCCGGATGCCTGAGAAAACGACAATTCCAGGAAAGGGATATGAGTGTACGCTGTTGTCTTTAGGAGATTTATTGGGGGCAGGGAGAGGTTTCAGTATTCTTATCCCATTCATGAGGGAGGATGCTGAATAATAAAGTGCCTGAAAATCACCATTGAGTATGTGCTATAATAAGGCCCTTTTACACCAAGCACTTCACAAATAATCAACACCAAAAAAGGAAAAAAATTATTCATCATTCATCAGATTATTATCTGTCACAACGAGGCTTTTCGAATCTTCAGTCATAATTCCAAGAAAGTTTCACACTGGTGATGAAAAGGACAAGATAAGGATGGACAGACTTACTGATTAAATGAAGAAATATATGCTCATTCAGCATAGATTACTTGTACTAGTAAAAACAAAACAAAAAACTAGAAAAAAAAGACAACCATCTTGTTCAGAGGCGGCTGAAACTTCAATATTTCAGAATGACAGAGACTAAGAACTGACTGAAACTGAGAACACATTTCTGATGTAAAATGTTAAGGTTAAGGATAGCATAGTGTGCTCTTATATCCGCAATATAGGCTAGTAGCGTGCCTTGTAATGCTTGTAATGCACACACACACACACTATGGGTATCATAGAGAGAGAGACATTTCAGCTATGTGTGTGTGTGTGTGTGTGTGTGTGTGTATGTGTGCCTAATATGTGCTAAGTTCCTTGTTTGGACTCAAATTATGTACAGTTCTTGAATTTCACAAGTAATATAATTTATCAGTAGCTAAATCGAAGTTCCTCTCCGGGGAACCATCACCTTATCGTGGTGGAGAGGTTTGTGTGTTCCTATGAACCTGAGGGCTGTGTTGTCT
>JAOEHI010032380.1:0-24088 GCA_025447815.1 Percopsis transmontana | reverse complement strand
TCTCATAGCCAAGGCTAACTCTGCTCTGCTTTTCTGTATACCACAGTACACACATTGTTTAAAACAAGCACAATAATTAACATAATATCAGCATAGATAAATGGACACCTGGCCTTTAATCTAAGTTATTTGCCTGCTACCACTTTAAGCTAGAATGCATAATGTATAAAGGTTATTAAAATATTTACTATTGCTAAACAGCTTTATTGAGTACTATTTGCTAAATATATGCAAGCATAATATTAAGAATTTCTAACACAACACGTGAAGTATCAGCAGAAAAACACATTTCTGTCTCAAAGATCATTATCAGTATCACTGCTTCTTAGAGCAACTGCTGTCAGTGAGCGTCAAGGTAGCTCTTTTGCCACAGCATTGGCACAGCAATGTCAGATTCCGTAGGGTTGAAACAATACACAGTCTCGCTGCCAGCACCTTCCTTGACGTAAGGTTTAAGCACCTTGCATTTCGTGACAGAAATCACGTAGAAGTTGTGAAAAAGCGACTCCTGTCAAATTCAGGATGTCCACTTGGCCACATCAGTTAGCTGCTGCACCACCACTAGAAGCTACCTCAACATCTGTCCTCGGGTCTGTCTCAGTACCTACAACAAGTTGGGCCTCATCACTGACTACTCCAATGACCCTGTGTACTGCATCAGCTACAACTGGAGGCATATGGGAGGATTTTGACTTTCAAGTTCTGTCAGCACAACAACAATAATCAGAAAGCAGTGGTTCTATAATTGAAATGCGCCGCTGAGGAAAAGGTGATCCCCCGAAACCAAGACCCATTAGTTTGGTGGAGAAATCATGATAACACCTTTCCATCTCTCAGCAAACTAGCAAAAAAATATATTGGGATCACTGCATCATCTGTCCCTCCTGGGCTATCGGAACCTCTACGCGCTTGTAGAACAAAGGTCAGAGCGGCTGAGAGGAAATGGAGAAAATCTGACTGGCACTTGGATCTAACAGCCTACCACCGTCTCCTCTCTGAATTTACCTCCTCAGTTTCTGTAGCCAAATCCACCTTCTATCGACACAAAATCCACACCACCGCCGCCAACCCTAGGAAACTATTTTCTGTATTTTCCTCCCTGCTCACACCACCTTTCTTTCCTATCCAAAACACTCGAACGTGCAGTCTCTGACAAACTGTCTTCCTACCTTTCACAACACAAGCTTGTGGACCCTCACCAATCTGGGGTCAAGGCTGCTCACTCCACTGAAACTGCTCTTCTTGAGGTGACTGAAGCCCTGCACGCCGCTAAAGCCTCCTCCCTCTCCTCAGTCCTCATTTTCCTAGACCTATCTTCAGCATTCGACACGGTAAACCACCAGGTCCTTCTATCGACCCTATCTGACAGATCGCTCCTATCAAGTCCTCTGGAATGGAAACCTGTCCAAACCCTGCCTGCTCAACACTGCAAGGATCTGTGCTGGGACCCTTGCTCTTCTCACTGTACACTAGATCTCTTGGCTCTGTAATCTCTTCTCACGGATTCTCCTACCACTGCTATGCCGACGACACCCAACTCTATCTCTCATTCCCCCCATTTGACACTTCTCAACCAGAATCTCGAATTGCCTCGCTGACATCAGTGCTTGGATGTCTTCGCATCACCTCACACCACATCACATAATGGTCCTCCTGTCCAACTGCAAAGAGCCTCTTGTCTTGGACAACTGTCCTGTGCAACCAACATTGCCGCAACAAACTGAACCTGCAGATTTGCCCTCTACAACATCAGAAGGATAAGGCCTTTCCTCACAAACGAAGCGGCACTGCTCCTAGTCCAAACTTTAGTAATCTCACGTCTAGACTACTGTAACTCTCTACTCACCGGGTTGCCGGTCTCTGCTACCAGACCCTTACAACAAATCCAAAATGCAGCAGCCCGTCTTGTATTCAACCAACCAAAGTTCTCTCACATAATCCCCCTCTTCCGAGACCTTCACTGCCTCCCCGTCTCAGCCCGCATCCAATTCAAGACATTAGTATTGGCCTACAAGGTAGCAAAAGGAACCGCCCTGCTCTACCTCCAAGCAATGGTAAGATTCCAAGCCCAGCCAGAGCACTAAGATCTACCACCTCGGCTGGCAGGCTGGCACCTCCATCGCTACGAGCTGCGCGTAAGAGTCACGCAGCCCAGTCCAGACTCTTCTCTGTCCTAGCACCGCAATGGTGGATTGACCTTCCTACAGCGGTCAGAACAGCAGAATCACTAACTATCTTCCGCAATAGACCCACCTCTTCAAAATCCTCGGTACCTCGGCCACCGATCTTTCTACCTCATCCCACTAACTATCCTTATTTTATTTATCTTTCTACTCAGTTAGATCAGCTCTAAGAATTAGAATAAGCACTTTGCAGTTTAGTAATTATTGACTGTTTGAAGAGTGAATGATAACTTTCGATTATTGTAACTATTGACTGTTTTGAGGAGCAAATGATAAACCTTCGAGTAATGTTGTGCAAATGCATAGGTAAAGAAACCTTGTTACATGATGCTGTCCTTATTCTAGGAGAATGTTATCTGCTATCTGCAAAAACTGGTGTTTAACCAGTTTAACTGTTGACAAATGTATTAATTGAAAGTCGCTTTGGATAAAAGCGTCTGCTAAATGCTGTAAATGTAAAAACTGAATATCACAACATGTACAGCCTTCAATTGAACAGAACCACAATAACATAGTCACACACACATATACTACCACCAGTAGAACTGCCACCCTAGTTTGTTTCATGTCCGTCCGGCATAACACTGTCTACAAACCATTCCTGTTTACAGCCTAGTCCAGAAACATAATATACAAGAACTATGTGTTTTTGAAAGGACAGGGAGCAGGTCACAAAGGAGGGAGTCAGAGATGCTGGCAGTAATAAATATACCACAATTATTGTTGCGGTCCCTAGTGGAAGGCTATATGACTCCAGAATACTTTTAGAATATAAATAGAACTGAATATACTTTAATGTCCCTGTTACTTTGATGGGTGTGTGTAAGATATGTATTTTAACAATTAGCCTGTTGTCCATGTTTTGTCCAGAACAAATCCCATAAGAGAAGTGTCCTCATAAGTTATACTCATTAGACTTTGTCTATTTGCTAGGCTACATTAATTTATTGTTGTCCACTCTGCCACTGAAAGCAAAAGTATGTTCTGTACAAGTAAAACTGAACACAAAATACTGAATGAAATGGCATTTTAATAGTCTGTGGGTCATTATTTCATCCATATTATACAGAAATAGATGGAGGCTACAGTGGAGCCTGCAGTAATATAGCCAAATAGCCTATACTGTGGGGAAAAGGTAACACAACAATGCCACACTTCATTACTTTTTGATTTTATCCATAATGCCACAAATGTTACAGCCATAGAGAGATGCGTTGTTTTCTCCATCTCAACCACTTCCATACCTGTCACTTTTTTTCTTGTCTCTGATGAATTTTAAGATGAAGCGCTGGAATCCATAACACATTTTTTTTTGGAGAGCTGCATATTATCCCAAGCCTTACTCGAGTGCTAATAGCACCATTTGAACATTAACATTAAAGATAGTGTAATGCAGAAATAAATGTGTTCTGAGTTTGTTACACCACATCAAAAGACGTTATTAACCACCCAGCCAAATCTGAATGAATAAAAAATATAAAATTAGGTTTCGAAATTCAAACGCTGGGGGTGTGTCCGCTGAAGGCGCCGAAGCCACGCCCAATCACGGCAAAGGTGCCGCCTCTCTCAACTGTCAAATACCACTTGTCCATAGTGCGAAATGGATACTCGGTCTACGAGCTATATTGGTATGCTGCAGCCATAGATGTTTGAACCACCAGAGCCAGAATCAAATTTTGAGCCAGAGGATAATGACATACAACCTCTTTACTCTCAGTCTCAAAGAGAATGGTAATTTTTTTCTCTCTCATTTATCCAAGTAAGCATTATGTGTTACTGACTAGCATAACCTAGCCAAAATATAGTTAGGCTATCAATAAATGACAGCACAAAAAATATTTTCACTTTACCAGGTAGTTTTATTTATCTGTATTGATTACCAAATATATAGGTGCAATAAGCCTCTATCAATATACATGGTGTATTGTCAGTTTATTTGCATACCTGACAGTCATGACTGCTAACGTTACCAGCTGAGAATCAGAATATGCTCTGAACTGTTCAGATAACTTTACTGTAAGATTGTTCACAACATAGTAGTGACAACTCAAATGTTGAAATATCATCACACTGAATTAAAATGTAACTTTACAGGTGCACCTGTGGAGAATGCAGGACAATGCCCACAGAGGAGCAAAATGTCTGCTGCGAAGAGCTTAATGCTGTATGTAAAGAAAAACTAATGTATTGGTCACAATGATCATTAAAATTTGTATGAATACACAACCAGTAAAGTACTAGATCTCTAATGCTAAAACACCTTATAACACACTTTGAACAGGTTCAGAATAGATGCGGAGAGCTTCCTGGTGAGCCACGGTGCATGACTCTTTATCCAGGGCTTGAGCCTGTTTGTCTGAACCCCTACTCACTGCAGAATGCCCTAAATATTTACCAAGCAGACCATGGGCCACTAGAGATTAAGTAAAGGGCTGTGTAAATTAAGACAACATAATAAATAATATAATCCACAGTGGATGATAAAATAATAAAATACAGTTTTACAGTCTAATTTCACAATTCAGTACTACATAGTTCAGTCTTTTCATGTGTTTTCAAACAAATCTCGGAATTTACTTTACACGATCTTTAAACGCGACATCGTTCCTGGTAACATCTTGAAGACGTGTAGATGTATAAACACTTTTGCAGGATCGATGTTAATTTTATGCCCTGTCCCTGCGCAATTAGAACATATTAACCCACTGACCAATTAATTCAAACATGAACTTACATAAACTATCATCCAAGTAGATGATAGTTCATGTAAGTTCATGTTTGAATTAATGATCCCCGCTATCTAAACAATCATGTTTTCTAAATGAGAGCTTACACTTTAATGTCTTATTTGTCTTGCAAGTGACAATTGTTGTCGTCATCTGAGACAGCTTTAGATCCACTGCTTTTGGCATTTTGATATTCTAAAGGTCCGAGAACTAAACCAGGCAGGAAGCATTAGAGCACGTTGCGTGGTACATCTGGACGAATCACGTTGTCAGAAATCGACACCAGCCAATGAGATTTAGTGTTTAGGGTTAAATCCCCCTTTATACTTTCACGATTGGTGGCTGATAGAAAGGGAATTACCATATTTGGATCTGATAACATTAGGTACGAGAGAGAGAGCATTTCAATGACACCTGTGATGACATGGTGCAGACAAGGATCACGGCACTGCATGTTCCGTTAGAATGATAACTTTTGGTGAATTTAGGAGAAATCTACAGACGCAAATAGACAAAGTGTAGTTAAAAACACCTAAATGTGTATTTTTCTTTCCACTAGTATGAAAGAAGACATGTTATGGAAGCAAAATAGCCCAAAATCTCAAAATTTACATGCATTAAAATGCATAAAATAACAATGTTTTTGCCTGCCGTGTCTCACCTTAACCCGTTTAATCTCAAATTTTTCCCTGAAAAATAAGTGCATGCATTTCACTTCTTAGACCTCCCTAACATATATGTATGAATTTTTTTACACTCATTTATTTTCCTCCCAGACACACTCTGGATCATTGCTATGTCCGGCGTGGTTCCCAGAGAACCATGGGAAACCACCTCAGTATACCGGGCATCCGTGTATGTTGGTTCGACTACGGTGGAAAGGCCTTCTGTTCTTATTTTTCCCACTCCCTGCGAGGAAGAGTAGCACCGGATGCCCTCATCATCCACATAAATGTTATAAATATATAAATACAATGTTAAGAAATATATGGGTTACCTCCTTTACAGACTTCATATATAAAGTAAATTACTTAAAGTATCAATGGGGGAACAGGTCATAATCAATTCATTTATAATATTAAAAAAAGATGTTGGACATCCTCATGCTCTATGTGTTGAATTGTTATGTTGTAATTGACCAAAGCAGCATTACAACAAAGTTATACGTGTAGTAAACCTGGGTTTGGATGGGTGGTGGCTCTCATAATGGGTGGCTCAGGAATGGGTACTAAAAACTTTGCATATCTTCAGTCGTGAAGAATTTATAGTCAATGGTCGTGAAGAGCTGGTAAGAGTGCCGTTCAAAATTTATACGGTCTATGGTTCATGGATAGCATTTATAATTTTATCATTGTCTGTGCATTAGGATGACTGAATGACACCAAATAAAAACATATATAATATCTTGTATTGAGACATCGGTAGGAAAGCCGATAGCAAGCTAGCCGAAGTGTTTGTTGACTAACGTTAACATAAAACTCTCACCGAAAAGACTGGAGCACAGAGCTCTTAAATGGTCTGTTAGTACAATTAATAGTGCAGCAAGCCATATTATCTCAGCTATTTTTATTAAAATGCTCAGAAAGGACTAACGTCGAGATGTCAAGTTTTAGCGATTCCTGAGGAAAGTCCACGCCGGTCCACCTGGATAGCTGTCACTCAAATAAGACACGAGCTGTCACTCAAATATGACACGCCCTTAATTATTCATAAATGTATGGCCTAATATAATTTAAACTGATGAGTTTAAATTAAAAAATTCACCCCCACCGTACAGTTGTCATGAACGGGGAAACTAGCTATAGAGACCAATTCGAATGTTGCCCCTTGGTCTCAACTGACTGAACTCCACCACGCTAGCCCGCGCCCACGCCAGTGTATATAGCGCTGTGTGAATGCGTTCGTGTGATTGGCTTATAAGTAAACCATCCCCCACGTGGGATGCGTTCTTGTGATTGGCTAAAACAAGGGATATATCTGATTGGTTGCAGACCATTCCGTTTAAAAAAAATGCATTTGTGTTTTGAGCCACGGCAGGGGAGTCTCAAAATTCACACACAAATGCAGCGAAGTTCACAGACCGCAAGCAGTTTGTAAATCAAGATATATTTGTGTGTGCATCAGAAATATATTTCTGTATCTTGTCCTGTGCATTTCTGAATCTTGTATCCTGTGTGTGTGTATTCATGAATCACGTGTGTGCATGTATGAATCCTGTGTTTTGAATGTAGCGTGTGCATTTTTCTTTATTGAGACTCTTTTAGCTCCATAATTTACACGTGTAAAGAATAAAAATAACATGAACATGAGTAACATTATAACTAGTCGTGGTTACAATTGAACTTTATAAGATACATTTAAATATCATTTCAATGCATACTAAAGGGAACTGACAAGGACAACACAATTACTGTATTTTATATTCTCATAAAACGGTTAAATAACCGTAGAGCTAAGAGTGTTTGGACTGACAAAATAAGAACTGATTCTAGTTTGTAAAAAATAAAATAAATTCACATTGTCAGTATTTATTGTACCTCAAAAACAGTGCAAAAGGTCTAGGCGTTGGACTCCCAGCCGCAAGGTCGTGGGTTCGATTCCCCGAGGTGGACTACCTTTAAGCATCCTTGAGCAAGATGCCTAACCCCTCCCTGCTCCATGTTTAGCCCAGTGGCTAAAATGTTATATGCCACTAGCCAATGTGGTCTTTATGTTTAAAAGTCTTAAGAGTAACCATTTTTGTTTAAAATGTATTTCTGTATTTACAATTTTTCTTGTGTGCCGGTTGGGGTGATTGATATTAGTTGCTGAGGATATCTAAACTTGTTTCTTCTTTCTATTGGATGCTTAGTACTCATGAGCCAATCAGAGTTTGTTTTGCTCGAAAGGCGGAAAACCGAGTTAACACGATCGGAGGTCTTTCGTGGGTTTTCCTTTTCTTTCGCCGACCAGACCAGAGAGAGAAGCCACGCTAAAAGTATTGTCTCAGTGGAGAGTTTTCCTTTTATTAAATTAGAGGTGACGACCAGTCTCTTTGAAAAAGGGAATTTGATTTTACTTCTCAAGGTAAATATGTGCTGTAATGTATAGTTGCAGTGAAGTTGGTAATGAACTGTATGTTGCTAGTCTCCTCGTGTGACTAACGTTAGTGCATTTTATTCATGTTGTATAATGCTATCGTCAAGTTAGCTTATCCTTGTGTTTTCAGTCAAATATGTCAGCGTTATTTCGCTCAGAATATAGTGTATGGTATGGTATGGATATTTCGTGTTTTTTTTTTTACTTCCCAAGAAACGAGACCTGACGTTTTGATACCGCACGGGCTGTGTGTATTTCTACAAGCTGTCGTCGCGATCCTGAGGCCTTTTGTTTACCGCTGCTGGTTCCTACTGAAAGAACTCCGGCAGAAACGCCGTAAACACTCGCTCACTTGACATATTGTGAGTGTGGGACATCGTGTGTACGGGGACTGCAAATCTGTGAGTAATATCAAACTCAAGCCCTTCGAGGAAGAAACATCAGAGCAACATCCAGTAACAGGCCTGCAACGTTTTGTTTTCTCTGGGTTTTTATTTTGCCGGCTTTTTGGTTAATAGATTGTGTGGTACCACAGTTAAACAGTTTGAATATTAAAGGGTCAAACTAATAATTTTGTTTACTGTATTTAGATTTGGGTATTGGCCAAATTAAAGGTTAACTAAAGAAGTTATAGGAAAGTTTTAATTTTAAAAAACGTTTTCATTTAAACAATTTGTATTAAAAGGAAATTTAATTTCATTTGGGTATGAAAGGTTTTGGTTTTAAAAATTGAAATGAAAAAAATATAAGAAATTATAAATGTGTAACTAAACAATTTTATTGGTTATATGTGGTTGTTATAGTAAATAAATATCTGGACGGATTATTGGATTTAAAGTACAGTGGTTGGTGTGGTATTATTAATGTAAATGATTTAAAGTGTTGTGGTGAGGAACGTGGGGATTAATTAAAGAAAAGATGAGTAATTAGGTTAAAGATATGAACTCAGGCCCCTTCTATTGAAAGGCAAACTGTAAGATAAGTTGGAAAAAAGTGTATTCAGCCTTGAAACATAGAAAAGGGGTTACACATGTAATAGCACCATGGAATTGTGTACGTCGCTTTGGATAAAAGCATCTGCTAAATGATCTAGTTGTAATTGTAACAGTAGAGCTAAAAAAGTGTTTGAACTTATAAAATAAATTCACATTGTGGCAGTACCTTAGATTCACTTAACATTTACTGACCACTAACATCATGGCCAGATGAGTGCACATCTGCACATTGTGTTTCTGTTTAATAACAGAAACACAATGTGCAGATGTGCACTCACAAAAAGTACAGGTAAGTATTCACTGTACCACAAAAACAATGCAAAAGATATATAAACAGTGCATACTGAAGACACACTATTAGTGACAAAAATCTGAATATATACAGTATTTTACGGTCTTATGAACCAGTTTCAATAGATTTGATTTATGTAACAGCTCAAAGGCTTATTGGTTAGATTTTACTCTCCATGAAAAATCTTGAAGCACTTAATGTGGAGTGGTACGTCACACTTCTCACATCCATACACAGTGCGGTTGTAGCATCGTCTGCATATTTGGTAACGTTTTCCTGTGTTTAAAGGCCAGTGATGTTTCCCATCACCTCTTGTGGAATTTTGAGGTTTCACAGTTGCAGATCTTCTGCCTTGCCCAAGAGGCTGTTTTCCATTTCTCTTGAGGAGATCCAGGGATTTGCTGAAAGGTCAGGAGGTCATAATCACTGCCAACAACTATTCACCACTGCACTGTGAAGGGACCAGGCCGGTATTGGCCACCACCACTTCTTTGACCTTATTGCAGATCTATGCAGATCTTTGCTCCACCTGGATGCTTGACCCTCTTCTATCTTTCTACAGCATTGGTGCCATGGTTACACACTTATCCTTCCATCGCACCAGCAACCTCTCCCCCTCTGTAAGGACCTCCGTGCTTGTACGAGGCATTTTTTCAAAATCCTTCACACCTGTGAAAGGGATGTCATGCAGACGGCACTGTCTCAGTGTGCCAACGGAACCACAACCTAGTTTGGTCATTTCATCAATGAGGTTAAGTGAGGTGAAAAGGTTATCATGCACAAATGTGCATCCTGGAGGGACTTCTGCTTGTTCAGCCAGACCAAGGGCTACACTTGGGCCCTGTCCTAAGCCAGTTTCAGGCAGATTTGTGTGGACACCACAATAGGGCTCCATGTGAAACATGTACCCTGTGGGTGAAGCAAGGCTCCACAACTTGTATCCAAACCGGATTGGTTTGCCTCTGACGAACTGCTTGCAGCCATGCCTGCCATAATAATATATAATATTATTAATATATATTATAATATCTTATAATATATATAATAATAATATCATGCTTTCATCAATTGACAGCTGTTTTGTGTATGGCATGAGGTGACATTCAGTGCACTGAAGATGGGCCGCACTTTGTAATAAAGGTCGTCTGTGGCCTTTGAGTTATCCACCAGATTATCTCGTCAAAGCGGTTCCTTCTTATTGCATTTGAGATGGCTTCATTGTAGACATCAGGGACCAATACATGTGCCTCCGTGGTACTGAACTGTAGCCAGATGCGAGCAGAACCCCATTAAAAACTCAGCAACTCATCCATGCTCAGATCAAGTGCCTTCCCTTTGGTTGGCATTAAGTAGAGGTTTGACATCTCAACAGTGAGCTCCCTCAGAGTAGGAGGATACATCAAAAGGAACAAATCAACAGGGTCAGGTTTAGTTTGTTTTATGCAATATGCTGCAGTTGGACCATAGGTCACAAAATCTTGTATACCGGATGTGGCTGTGCGTCGTGATCTTTTAAAAATCCTGTCCCTATTTTGCTTATTTTGAAGCAGGTTTTTTTTCAGGTTTTTTGGGGGTTTTGGGGTTTCATTTTCTTCAAGGCATCTCCTTTTTTTTGGTTGGGGGTCTCATTTTCCTCAGGGAATTGTCTTTTTCTGGCTTGTGTTCTGGGTGTCTGGCTGGACACTGGGAGATTCACCAACTAGCAGCAATGGGTTTTCTTCAACACCAAATGTTGCCGGAGTGAGAGATGAGGGAGTGGGGGAGTTGGGGGGGGGGGGGGGCAGGGAGGGTCTGGGGGTAGTTCTGGACTTATCAGGTTAAAATCTTTCTCATCCTCCAGATAGGTTGTTATGGAAAATGTAGTAATATACCACACTGGAACAGAGGAAATATATGGTCTTTGTAGATTACTTTAATTGCAATTAAATGGAGACAGTTCACACACAGAGTCTCTCTTGCTTGTCTGTCTGTGAAAATGCCCCACCAGGGAAGGTGGGAACAAACCTTTTATACACAAGATAGGGTCAAAGGTTAGGCTCTCCATGTGGTGACCTCATAGGTCATTAGCTCAGGAGGAAACATCTGGAAAACATTCTGAGTACAGCAGAAGATAAGTAATGATTTGCAAGGGCAGCAGTCAGAAAGACAAACATTAGCACATTACCTTGTGTGCCTACATCTGTCTAAACACATAGAATGGTACAACAAGGAATCTAAATGTAGTATATAGTTCAAATATGAAATTCTCCATAACAAGGTCACCTCTGTTTCACCATTCAGCAGTCTAGCAGGCAAATGGCCTGTTTCGCCTTGGTACTCTCTATCTGAGCAGTCACTATCACAGTCACTTTCAATTGCATCTTTTTCAACTGTAGGAATGACTTATGTAGCACACATCACTTTGGGGTTCTTTTTAAGTCTAGAAGATCCAAAACCTCTGATAGTTTTAAGCTGTGTAGAGAAAAACATAAGAAAAATAGAATAAGCAGCTAAACCTTTTGACACCTAACATAACGCTATGACTATGTGTTATGCTAGCGGCAACAAATGTTGCCTTGGTTACATTTACTCTTTTTATGATCAAAAGATTTATGCAGGCATATAATTCTCGTTATATCAGTAGTAGACCCTTTAAATAATATACTGTATGTACAAAATATTTCACTTACATCTGTTAATTAAGGTATTTTACTTACTTTCTCTTGTAAGTTTGAGGCAGACATTTCCCGCCAGCGGTGCAAGCAGGAAATAAAGAGGCCTGGTCATGTGACCATTCACACTAGTTACATGACATTGATACAAATTAGAGGAGACAATATTTTCTTCTATTTAAAAACTTTCATTATCTGCCAAAACCAAAAATGCACTTTTAGAGCTTCCAGAAGTAAAAAAAAAAAGTTGCAACAATTGTTGCCGAAGCTTTTTTGCATTTGCAATGCCCCTGGCAGCCTTTCTTACAGCCACAACTTAAGAGTTCAAGGATGGACTGACATGCCTGTGGAAGAGTTGACCACAATGGTCTCCAATCACTTGGGACCATCCAACCCAGTCTGTTGGAGATGGCATATTTGGTGCCACCTCAAGTGCTTGTCCCCAACAGTGTCCTCCTTTATACACTGCTCTTTTGAGGTGCTGCACCAGTGCATCCTTAGTTGGGGGGGGATTTTCTCCATTCCTCTTCCTTTCTTTTTGAACAACTGAAGACAAGCTTGATCGACGTTGAGTTGGCTGCTGGTGCGATCGTAGAAGAGAATTGTGAAGCGCTCCACAATGGAGAGGACCTCCTCTGTAATTCTTTTTGGAGCCTTTGACAGAGCCATGAAGGACTCTGTTGCCATATCATCAGCATTCCAGGTATCCCATGCTGTCTTCTTGCCCCTGGTTACAAATGCAGATACTGTGTCACAGCCAGTAAAAGCATGGAACACAGGAAGAGCCTTGGATTTGTCAGGACCTGGATATTTGGCAATCTCATGGGCAGGGATGTATCTGAAGTTCTTGCCAGTACCAAATACCACCCCCAGCTGCTCAATGTCCAGCTCTGACACGTGCAATATCTAGGACCACAACGTCTGTGTCCATAGTGCGCAGGGGGATTTTTTAAAATTATTTTCTTGCAGCATCCGCCGCATGGAGTAGCTCCTTGTATCTGCCTCTTCATGCGTGCAAGGAGCAATCTGATCTGTTTCCTGTGGGATGATATGGTCACATTGGGTCTGAAATTGGAAACAACTTGTTTGGTAGTCAGCATTTCCACAAGGTTCCTGCCAAGGAAATTAAAAGAGCTCCGTTTTGTTTTCATCCACTCTCAGGAAGCCTTTCCAGTTGGTTGGTATCTGTTTTTTTCCATCCACTCTTGTTCTTTTCCCCTTTCCCCGCTTCTGTCTTGTCTGGGACTTAAGCTGTTAACTTCATAGCAGTCCCATACGACATCCACTCTGTTGGCCCTGTCAAGTTTCTCTTTGATATAAGGTATGAAGATCTTGCTGGAAAATTCATTGAAGGTATCAGCATGTTGATGATTTCTGACCCATCTAGTATTTGGACCTCACTGTCTGGGGCACTGTTTCGTGAGGCACTGCTTATACTGTTTTCTAGGCAACTTAACAGATCAGGCTTGTTTCCCAAACGTAGTCCACCATGAAGTGAGAGTGATGGAGGGTAGGCCTCATTTTTGTATTTGAGGCTGGAAAACAGTGCACAGTAATTTTTCAGGGATTTTTGTCATGGACTGAGCTCTTATTGGAGCTGTTTTAAACAGAGGGAGTTTGTTCCTCTAATGGGGCATTGATGGGTTTCGTGCCCTTTGCAACAAAGAGTTTGTACTGCTCTTGGCCCATCCTCTCTGTAACCCAAACAGCATTCACAACAGCTTGGTCTACTAATTCTCTTGAGTCCAGCTCCAGAAGGTTGTTGCTGTCCCATTTCCTCAATCACGTCAACTAATGCACTCGCATGTCTTTTGAATTTCAGCTGGACACCTTTGTTCTGTTCATGATGTCTGCTTTCAGAGACACCCTTACTGCTGTCTCAATGGCATTCTTAAACTCAATCATACGAGATACTTCTGGTCCAGCAACGGTCCAGCGACAGAGGGCATCCTGATTTTGCATCAGACCAACGGCTCCTCCATCTCCCTTCACTGTAGCATTGTTTTGCTCATGTGCTTGAAACACTCACTTTTTGACTCTTTGTTACTGTGTCCCTGCCAAAAATTCCTTTGCCACACCTATATTGGTTTTGGAAAGACCTGACATGTCTTTAACATGAACAGATAACCAGTGTGCATAATTTGTGTGGTCAAGGCTGAAGCACCATGGGACAAGCTTTGTCATGTTATCCACATAGAGACTGAAATCAGCCTCACGCAGGGATCTTACAAATGACAAGACAAGGAGCTCAATCTGCAGGGCAGTGTGCCAAAACAGAAACTGAGGACTCTCTTGCTGTCTCATGCTACACCAGTTGTCAATGGTGACAAGCAGGTCAGCCGATGGTCTTGATTCAGTGTACTGGTTGTAGGCTTTTGTCACCAGGATGTGGAGACTACTGGCAGTTACTTGATGTGCATGCCTTGTCCGTGTGACATGGGACACTTTCAGGAAGGACTCTGTATTGGAAAAGATACCTTATTATCCATTTATTAAAGATTGCTTGAAATATCACCATAACCATTGTTCTGGCTGTGAGTGGGAAAGAACAGAATGTACCTTTTGCAAGGGCTGCACCTAAGATGATTAATTTGTTTTTCACGTCTTACCCTTCTAAGAGTTAGGAGGGGAGTGTAACTAGAGATGTCTCCTGCTGTCTTATCTCTGGGCACTATAGAGGTGGACCTTGAGGGCAGAGCACTGCCACACACACACACATATATATGGTTGTGTGTGCTAAAGCTTTTTGAACACTTACTGACTTACACTCTGTAACCTGTTCCCTTGCTGCAAGAATAAAAAAGATTTACTTTGGAAAGTCGTTGTCCTGAAGGTTTTTTAATAATTTCTTTAACACTCTGCAACTCCCTAGGTGGCTAAGTTGGCTTGGACAAGGGCTTCCACCCAACCACTACCTTCTAGCCAGCTGTCTAGTATCTTGAGAGCTGCCATCTCAATATGCAGTCTTCCTAAGACAATGACAAAATTATCTTCTCCATGTTTAATGGGCCAATTCCACTGTATTTGTTTGGTTATGCTGTAAAGAGGCTGGTCCACAGTGACAACAGGTACTTGTCCTGGGTTTAACCTCTGTACTGCTTGATTGATGACATTCATTACATGATGAATCATGGCCACTGATTTGAAGTCATCAGGGAATAGGGGACGGAGACCTTAAGCAGGGGTGAGCTCCTTTGGTTGCAACTGATTGGCATGAAAGGCTGCCCAGGAGATGTATTCTACAGGTTGATCTTTAAGGACACAGTTAGTCACTGACTCAAGCCAGCTGAAAGAGAATAAATATACATTCAGTAAAAAACAGTAAACATCACTTATGTACGCTACCTTACAAGATTATAATACTCTTTTATGATTTCACATACAATAAATGAATTAAATATTTGTTATATAAGGAAGATGCTATATTTACCTTCTCTCCTCTCTCATTGCATCAATGAAAGCAGACCCATTTCCCTGGACTTGACCGATGGCTTTGGGGATAGTTGTTTCTGTATTTCAAAAGGTAGGTAAGCTGAATGGTGGTGAAAGATGCTGGCAGGTCAGAGATTGTTCTTGAGAGGGGTGATGAATCAAGGTCACATCCCACTCTGTGGTCAATCCCCTAATTTTGGCTGGTGGGATGATGGAATAGGGAAATTCCTGTGCCATGGAAAGAGCCAGTTAAAGATGCAGAACTTAAATTGTGCTCTATGTTTTCCACTGCTGCTGTTGTGAACAATCCTCCCAATGTCGTAGTACACACCACTTGCTCTCTGTGACACAGCTCACTCGCATGGTTGCCCATTGCTGTGGTGATGTCCACCACTCTGTCATATGATATTGAGAGTCCTAGCTGAAAGAATGTGTTAACAAGGTCTTTTCTTTGTGTCTTGGCATGAACACTGAGTCCCACATAGACTGGTAAGGGAGTTTCCCGTTCCTGGTTGTGCTTTGGGTTCTTGTGTCCATCATGCCTCTGAATGCAGCTGTTGAACTGAACAAGCTGAGCTATGCTGAGACACACCCTCAGATTGAAATTTGCTGTCAGGGCCATTAAGGACCATACCAACCAGAGACAGCAGTGTCTCTGGTTGGTATATACAAACTTAAGACCAATCCGTGCTGAAAGTGCTGAATCAAGAAACATATTTATTAATAAACAATGCATTAATTACAATGTGGCCACAAGGGAGAACACGTTAGCTTCGCATTTAGCAATGCTTCACCAACCGCATTCTGACGAACAATAGGACGCTCTGGCTTATATAGTTCTGAGATTCAAAATAACTGCTCACAGGTAAGGTGACCAGTGGAGGTGTGTCCACTGAGGCTTGTGGGAGGAAAATACTAAGGCACACCTCTAGGGAGAGACAATGAATTTAGCGTGAGTGGGCTAAGGGGGGGAGTTGGGTGTGCTTCCAGCACAGTTACAGCATTTAGCAGATGCTTTTATCCAAAGCGACTTACAATTACATTGTTCTATTACATGGAGCAGGTAGGGGTTAGGCATCTTGCTTAAGGATGCTTACAGGTAAGATGACTCTGGGGCTTGAACCCATGACCTTAGGGCTGGGAGTCCAACACCTAGACCACTAGACTATCCTGCCCCCCACAGGTAAATTTTTTTAATTTAAACTGAATAAAGAAAGCAGCCACACCAAGAGGTTGAGTGGGGGTTCAGCCTGTTCTGGGACACAGGAAAACAGAGAGACAATAGATACAATAGGTCACATATAAATGCAAAGACTGAAATCTGCTGTCTGAGCCTGGAGTGACTATGTGCTTCTGTAATGCAAAAACATACATTCCTGGCTTTGTCTAGCTGTAGGTTTCTGCCTTGGCTTGCTATTGAACTCAATTAAATATCAAATAATATCTAAATTCGAATTTCTTCAGTACAGATGTCTTTTGACAGTCTTGCTCAAATGAACCGGTGAACTTCATGTGATGAATATCCCGACGTAAAATCTTGGTAGCTTTGGATATAATGACAGCCTCATCATCAAGATTACTCTGAAAGGATGATCTGAGAGCAACATTGATGTCCTCCTTAAATCCAAGTAATACAGCTCTTCCATCTTTGTGCTCAGTCATTTTAGGAAACTCAGTATTCTATTTTTTCATATCTGTGGAGTTAATCCTACATGTCTGTTCCAGCCCCAGTTGATCTAGGCGGGAGGAGAATAATTTGTTTAACTCAGCAAGCCAAAAGACAGACGGCATTTCTTCATCTGCATGGAGATGGCAACCAGCTCAGCAAAGGATATGCTTTGACATACCATGTCCTTGGTATCTTGACTCTTTTTTGTGCAGTTTGGCAGCTTTGTTATAGTATCCTGCCAAGCAACGTGCATGGTATTTTGCTTCTATTGCAACCATATCACCTGCACTCATTTTTGCTATTAGTAGCTCATCTTGCTAGTCCAAAGCACATTTTCTGACATGACCATCAATTTGGAAGGTTACTTACTTCATGACGTGGCTCAGCAGATGTCAGATCTTCACAAAAGAAAACACATATTTTTGGTAAAACTGGTTGGTCATTCTGTAACGATGTGTCTTGGAGTGGCGAGAGTAAGCGCGAGCCTGAGGAAAAATGCAGGCAGACGTGGAAGCGGTGAACGCATGAAGCATATTTTAATAATCCACAAACTGAACACAATGTACAGGTAAGCAAAACAATCCCCAACAGTGCTGTTGGGGAACTTAAATAGTGCTCTTAATAACTAAGGAGGCGCACCTGTGTGGGGTTAATCCCCCACAGGTACGCAGCCAGGACGGGAAGCACAGTGACAGCTTTCCAAATATTTGACGTACACAGTGAGTGCCTCCTGCTGTACAATTACAGCAGTTACTGTTTTTGACAATATCTTTCTTTACTTGGGAAAGTTATTACTGCTTTTCTGTCTATAAGCTGTTATAGCAGCATGCCATTTGCTAACAAGCTGAAGATACTGCTAATTTATGTATATTACTTACAATTTACAATTTGATCATTTAGCAGACGCTTTTATCCAAAGCGACTTACAATTACATGGAGATAGGGGTTAGGCATCTTGCTCAAGAATGCTTACAGGTAGGCCACCTCCGGGGATCAAACCCACGGCCTTCCGGCTGGGAGTCCAAAGCCTAGACCACTAGACTATCCTGCCCCCTGAGCTACACTAAGCTCCTTCTGTACAATGAAAGCAATTGCTGTTTTTTTAGCAACATATTCTTTCTCCTGCCTCTCCTTGCCTCATTGTTAGTTTTCACAACCAAAAGGTAAGATATGTTTCATACACAGGGCCGGCAACAGCGGGGGCAGGAGTGGGCAGTTAGAATCCTATTAAAACAAGAAATCTACATTTAAATTATTCAAACTTTATAACAATAATGTGTTTCCAAAGTATTGTGACGAGCAATGTGTATTGAGAGCAACTAGTACTAATGTTGTCAAACAAGGACAGAATAAAAGTTACGTCCTTCAAGGCATGTGTTAGAATGACCCTTGAGCAGCTGGATAATGAGTCAATAGAGAAGCCAAGGTGTAGCAAATATATGTGGCTTTTAATATTTAAAAAAGACAAACACAGCTACAGCATAGCAGCAACACAGATAGTCACTTCTAACAAGTAAAACTAGCACAACTGTCACGATTGGCGCGCACAGGCCTATGCGCGCTCCGTGCGTGCCTGCCCTATCTGCGCACCTGTCAGGGATTAGCCCCACAGGTGCGCCTACTCAGCGGTGATTGTGGGACTATTTAAGTTTGGCCAACAATGACCAACAGCACATAGTGCTGTTGGTCATTGTTTTGGCTTATGCCCTGTACGTGTGTGTTCCTTTTATTAAATCAACGCTTAAAAGCGTTGCACCCGCAATTCCGCCTGTGTGTGTTTCTCTGGCTCGCGCTTACTCTCGCTCAACACGCACCAGCCCTTACAACACCTTTATACTATGTCCCTGATTGGATTTTTCCATTAACAGGGGTTCTCCACATACCACATCCCCACATAACTATATTACCATCAACAATATGCAATATTTTATTTAACATATTTTATACACAACTTACTATCCCAAAACAACCTAAGTACAATAACTATCCATGAACGGCAAAACTACCATTTACCATGAATAGTTAATAGTGAAAATGCAACTATCTCAATTGTACAGTATTTAAAAAGGCCACTGCCTTCAGTCACCAGTAGCAAAGTGTTCTTTGTTACAGCATGTAATGGTGTAATAGTGTCCTAACAATAACAGAATTATTGTAAAAATGGTAACAAACTTACTGTACCACATCTCAAGCATTCTCTTCAATAAAAACACATGACACTAGAAAGTTGAGGTAGGGGCCTTGTTTTCAAAGTACTTATAGACAGGATTGTTGGATTAAATGATAATTATGAGCCGAGTCTGGGTTGTTCATAATTGAATCACGAAGAATGAAATCACCCCCAAAAATGACAAATACAAAACTGCAAAAAGTTCAGTTCATTTTCAACAAAGGGTTACTACATTACAAAACACAGTACAAGCTGTCAGTAGGGACTGTATACATTAAGAAAACCTTGAAGCCATAATTATGAAGTTCAAACCTGCCTTAAGACAGTAGCAAATATTCAAACAAAATAGATTCTGTGATCATATTTCACGTCACGTACTAGTCAGTATGAAAAGGCCCAACACACACGCACACAGAGGAATCCAATCAGGGAGGTATTTGCTCTCTGTAATGGTAAATATCAGTCTCTCATACTCTTTTGTTCTCTCCCTCATTCCTTCTCTTTTTTTTTTTTTGCTCTTCGTCTCACTGCATTTTTCTATTTTTGATTTTCCACTCTGCTTTCTCATATTCACCCACACACACACACACACACACACAATGGTTGGGAAGATTGGCGCGATTGAGAGAGACAATCAATATCTAACAGGCTTGCTAGCTGTTAAAAAGCAGCCATGTATAGTTAAACCATTCTTTACACACACACACACACACACACACACACACACAAAGTCAAGCTACTTAGGCACACACACACACATATGCAAAGTCAAGTGTAGCCTTGTCCTTAGTCCTAAGGCATTGCATCTACTTATAGACACTAACCTGAGATTTAACCACAAAAGGAGACAGAGAGGCTGATCTGATTATTTCTGTCAATTCGCAGGAGATTTTCATTTAGAAAACAATTAGTCTGGATTGCCCAGGTTTGATTAAAACTGCCTGATATTCGAGCCCTGAGGCATGGCCTCTGGAGACAACTCTGATTAAAACATCTAGCCTGAGTCTTTCACTGCTCTAATTAAAACACATTGGACTTTACGAAAGCAAATAGCTAATTAGATCATATAATCTGCTAATTAAAAATAGGACCTACAATATCATACTTTGTCTTGATTGCTCCCTAATTATAAAAAACTACCTTTAATAGTTATTGCTGGTTAATTAAATAATTTACCTAGTGGGGGTGTGTAACGGCGTTCAAGGGTGAGAGGAGTGCAAGCGCGAGAGACACACGAAACGCAGACTTGTTCAAAGAGCGTATGCTTCGTATTTAATAAGGTAATCCACACAACAGGTAGTATTCCAAAAGGTCAACAAACAACGAACAGGTACACCGCTTATATAGCCGCTTAAGGAGGGTAGATGAGGGAATTGGAGACAGGTGCGTTCGTGACTAGGGTGTGTTAGTAGCGTGGACAGCCGACGGGCGGTGGCTTAATACACCGGCGAGCTTGACCGGGGAGGGGCAGCTGCTCCGGTTGTTACAGGATGTTTTCTTTCATTTTTGTTCTTTCTAGTCTTAAAAGACCATCTTAAAAGGACATTTGTCCTAGTGTGGAGAAAATGAAAAATGGGTCAAGGACGTATAAAGTTTTAAAATTAGCAAAAAATAAAACAGCAATTACAATTTCCTAAAAGGCTTTTTTATGTTAATTGGAGTGTCACCTATGCCCTTATAATAGTTATATATTAGTTATAATTCATTTCTATTGTGATTAATTTGCATGTACCCTAGTAAAATGTCATTCAGTATAACACTAGGTGTAGTTTATACAAATAATAATTTTATGCCCATTTTTCATAATCACAAGGTTATATGTCCATGCTTAATCTGGCAGAAATATAGCTACACAGAAAAATGACATTTTATTTTGAATACCACATATTTTTATACGTCACAGGTACAACTCAAAATTTGTATTCGTAAAATTTTTTAACAAATATCTCCTGTCTTACACTGAAAAAAATGCTAAAATGTATGAAAAGTATCTTTCACTTTATCCTTTAAGATTTGTTTTCATCTGTCTGAGTCAATAAAACAAAGTTATTGTATTTTAATATAAAATACTGTTATACTGTATGTTAATATTTTGTTGCCCTGAATGACACGTATATTCATTCAGCAATAACAATACTGATCCTATGAACTATAATTAGTAGCAGCAATAGTATTTTTTAAGTTATAAAAACTGGATAAGATGTTTAAAATGTGCAGGCTAGCTAAACTGAGAGAGAGTTTTTCTGAATTTTACTATAATACAAAAATTATACACACAATAATGTCACCATGACTGCTTAAATGAAATAACACATTTTCATAATCCCATATATTCCTAAACCTCTTCAGGTCAACCATTTTGGAACAATAACAATGTTCCAATTTCATATGTGTTCTCACTAAACTTTTAAAAACTAATAAACGGTCACAGTTATTACCATCTTTCTTCCTTTTCCTATTAAGGTAAATGGCAAGCTTTGCCTGTCCAAACAGGAAATTGATTAGTCTTGCTTTTTTCTTTTTTTGATTTACCATAATATACACCAAAAACAAAAACTTGATTGCAAAAGCTCTCTCCAAATGATACCATTAAACCAGTAATGAAAAATTAGACACTTGTCTGAAACATTAGAATTCAGGACAGATATGAAAAGAATTCACTGCCACAATACCATGTAGCACTCGCCACTGTAAATCCCACACACTTTTTGTCAATGGTTGTTTATATAACTTTATAGCTTTACTTTTAAGTCAACATTAAAATGCTTCCTCCATGGTGTATCAGTTCTAATATAAAATTAGTTTTTATTGAAAGCTTTAACACACACCTTATATAAAATCCCTCAATTCACACCATCTAGCGCCAAACAGTCTCTGCTTCCGGACTTCAATAGGGGGCTCAACATTGCATTTTCTGTGAACTTGGGCCTTATTCCCCACAGAGGAAAAGGGTCCATCTCATTTGGGACTACAAGTCCGTCATACCACTTGTGTAGCATCAATTTTTCCTCTTCCGATAAAGTATTTTTAAACCTCTGTAACATTTGTTCCACAGTTCGAACCGACCACCACATTGTCTAGAGTTCCTCCAGATAATTCAGTCAAGCCCTTTAAAATGGTCAATCCTCATCTTAATAATGTTGGATTGTGCCTGGCTACATCCAAAAGTGCTCCGGTAAGATTGGGTTCCTTTTTAAAAGCAAAATTCTATTCTTATCTTCTCCATTATTGTCCATGCTTTTACCGTACTCAAATAAAAAGGTGACAAACTATTTAAATTGAATCCTGAATAATCAAAAGAAAAGAAAGACCTACCAAACCTTAAGTTCCCAACTTTACCCAAAATAATTTCTGATACTTGTCTCCAAGTTATTTCTCTTGGCCCATGTAAAAAATGCTGCCTTTCTACTAGCAAGATCAACTAACCCTTGTCCCCCCTCTTCTCTAGGTAGAAAAAAAAACATCCCTAGGAATCCAGTGTAATCTGTCCGAAAAGAAATAACACTGGTACTACCAAATTGTTTACAAATATAGTTCACATCCGGGGCAACAGCCACTGCCATTTACCAAGGCTACCTTCTATTTTTTCTACTACCCCTTACCAGTTCTTTTTTTCAATTACTTCCTCTCACAAGTAAACTCCTAAATATTTTATTCCATTTTTGGACCACTCAAGTCCTCCAGGAAGTTGTGGTTTATCATTCCACTCTCCAACCAGAAGTGCTGTACTTTTAAACCAGTTTACTGGGGAGGATATTTTAGCAAATTAATCTACAATTGGCATCAATTTCTTTAAATCTGAATTCCTATTCACAGCCACCATCACATCATCTGCATAGTCCGACAGATGCAAAGGCGTGTGAAGTTCTGAAAGTTTTACACCCTCCAACTTCCTCTTAATCATGCATAAAAATGGTTCAACAGCTAAAGAATACAACAAACCAGACATTCCGCAACCCTGTCGAATGCCACTATATATACTACAATATACTTTCAGTCTTACAATAGGGCACTTTTACCATACCTATAAAATCAGTGGCGAAACCAAAACCCTCTTAAACCGCCCACAGATATTGGTGTTCGATTCTATCAAACACCTTGTCTTAATCTAAAGATATAAACCCATAGTTAAGAGACAACGAGCTGAAGATAGATAAATAGTCACGAATCAAAGAGATGTTATCCTTAATTGATCTTCCAGGAATATAATAAGTCTGGTCTTATTATATATAGAGGGCTGTTTCACAAAATTAGGCTCAGGCGGTATCACAATATTATGACATACTGGGGTTTGTAGAAATCCCAAATAGTCTAGTGGTCTAGGCGTTGGACTCCAAGTCGGAAGGTCATGGGTTTGAGCCCCAGAGTGGGACTACTTGTAAGTATCCTTGAGCAAGATGCCTAACCCCTACCTGCTCCATGTAATAGCAGTATGAAATTGTAAGTCGCTTTGGATAAAAGCGTCTGCTAATTTGTTTGATTTTCAATACCGTCAAAAATACAGTTGCTCCTCTTTCTATTAAACTGATACGGAGATGCTGTATTGAGGTGATGCAGTGCACAGCAGAGTTTCCGTTAATTACGGTAATAAGTATTTATTAACAGTGTGGTAAGTAGAAATCCGGATATTTTAATAGTAGGTGACTATCGTTAGGCATTTAACTCTCCCGGATCCTTTCACCTTCTGTGTCTCAGGTGGCAAGGTAGTTGATCTAACTCAGACATGGGCATTGCACGGCCCCCGGGCCACATACGGCCCTTTGGATGACTCTGACCGGCCCGTGTAAGGTTAATTGGAAATTACAAAATAAACAAATTTTTCTTATTTTACCTCATTCATGGACTAAAGCTGCATTGCTTTTATTTTGAAGTTGTTTTTTATTTACGTACAT
>JAOEHI010032369.1:9841-24095 GCA_025447815.1 Percopsis transmontana | reverse complement strand
TGTGTGTGTGTGTGTGTGTGTGTGTGTGTGTGTGTGTGTGTGTGTGTGTGTGTGTGTGTGTGTGTGAATGTGTGTGCACACAGGCATTCACTCACCACTGTTCCGTGCCCCGGGCTGACAAGCTGTGAGCTATCTTGGCTGCACCAATGTTTTTGAAAGTGAGTTATGCCAGTTTATGGATTAAATCCAGTCTAAGGCGATGGCAAACAACCAGGGCCAGCCGGCCTTAACCCATACCAACAGCACCAGCCGTGTCTTAGCTGTCGTACGACTAGCACCACACTCACACTTCAATCAAGCAGCCTGAAGCCCCTCGGAGTGATAGAGTGACTATGCCACCTGATGCCGGGGCCACTTAAAACGAACAAGGATTCTGACCCAGGGTCAGAATCCTTGGACTGTGAGCAGGGGTATTTCTGTTCTCCCAGTTAATAACTGTGAGTCTGTTGGACTCAGCTATTAGCGTAGTGTAGGCAGTTCAGCCTTCACTGCAGAAAGAAGCGGTCTTGTTGCCCCCCAGAATCACCACCCCAATGGGCCCACCCCTTCAGACGGCTGTTGTTTATTTTTAATTAACTTCGACTTGCTAGCAACAGGAGAGGAGCTAGTGGTCTGAAGCGTTGCTCAAAGCGGCTTCAGCAAGGAGGTTTGGATGAGCTCTGAACAAATGGTGTGTGTGATGAGAACCTTAAGATGGATGGGATAACAGCCCTATCAGTTTGTATGTACAGTACAGCAGGAATGCTATTCCATGCCTCGTCCATTTGCATGTCTGCTTTCTGCATTCATTATCATGATGAGCAGGCAACAGAAAGGTTTTACTAACGTCGAGAGGAATGTTTCGCAGGTTCAAGTCGGGATTCAAACCATCCAGAGGAAGTTGGTTCATTAGGGCAATATTAAATGCCTAAAATATACCAAAAAAAATGGATCGTAACCCCATCGATGGGAAACGAAATACTTTCTTTATTTGATTTTTTCCTATATTGTCTGGCTGCTACTTCTGTCGGTGTGCTAGTCTGTCAGGGACAGACAGATGCCTCAGTCCTCCACAGTCATCTGGAGAGGGACAGACAGGTCCCACCCAGTTCTCCCAGCACCACACATACCACAGCCCCAGACAGTCTGATCTACTGGCAAGCTGGTTTCCTCTCACCCGGGAGAAAGAAGAAAAAAAGCAAGAAACAGAGATGCAAAGGAGACATTTTCCTTCTCAGAGCAAAAAACATCTGTGTGTGATTTCCCCACTGGGAAAACAGAAAATGTAAATCAAGAAAGCTAAGAGAGAAACAAAAAATTAGTGCTTCAGCCCATACTGTTTTGACGTGTGCTTTGCCACATTGTGTGCCCCAGAATTAAATCTAAAGACACGGTAGTGTAAACGTATGCTGAAAATGGTTCCTCCTAGCGCAGGGATATCATTTTCAAAAGACGCATTCTGCTCTGCATGTATATGGAATGTTACATGCATGCAATGTACTGTGTGCATTTGGTAAAGGGGAATTGTATACATTTTCTCACAGTGAAAACCCTGTACTGTATGTCACAGTCAGTCACTGTATGGAAATAGCCTACCCTAAATGGGAGCTTTTGAAATCACATATTGCTGTCAGATCTTACACACACTGCAGTGCTTATTCGCTTCAATAATGCACAGCACCATGTTCAAGTCATTATCTAATACAAGGTACAGTGGCGAAAACGTCATTCGTCATTCGTAAGGACGCAACGGTAGCGCCAGGTCAGGCTGATACAGGCGCAGGCATAATAATAACCAAACCTTGACTGAGCAGCATTCCATGACTGTACAGACCACACAGGGTCAACCCAAGGGTTTTAGAAAAAACCTTTAAGTAGACATTATAGATAACAAACTAGTTACTCTAGCACACTCATGTTCACAGTGTTCTGTAGTTACAGTAAAATATATTTTGTTAAGGTTAGTCCACGCAGTTTTAACGGGAGCAATATCGAATGTAATGTGCTGTAGAAGGTGGTTGTGTTAGGTGGCAGAGTTTGTCGTTTCAGTAAACAGATGTCAGCTATACCATGAGAGTGAATAACATTCTCTAATGCTCCCTAAAGCTCGGGATGGAAAGGAAACTCCATTTCAGTGTTTTTGTAAAACTCCGAGACTAGGCCATGAAAACAAATAGGTTGGTGGCAATAATCCCAGCATGCTGAGAAAACATGAATGAGGAAAAGATTAAAAATAAAACAAAAATATAACAAGACAGAATGAAAAAAGTAGATTTTTGATTTAGCCTAAAAACAGTAATAAAATGTACTTAAAATATCAATTTGCTCACAAAACTACTGGACTCTTGCCTCTTCTCACTTCAGCATTTTTTTACTGTACTTTTACGAGCACCTCATGTAAATCTCAAATCTCACGTCCTGTCATTTCTTTAGTGAGAAGTCACTGAGGCTGAAAGTGAGATGCAGAGAGGTGGGTTCTCGCACTCTCTTACAGTATATAAAAGTGTTAACTGTTGACAAGTCAGGGTCCCTGTCACCAGGTGTACAGCAATTTCAGCACGCACGCACGCACGCACGCACGCACACACGCACGCACGCGTGCACGCACGTACGTACGCACGCACGCGTGCTCACTGTACTGCTCCCCAAGGTCTGAAAATGCAAATATACTGTATATTTGCTTTTCTGTCCCACACATGCGTGCACGCACACACACACAAGCACACACACACGTAACCAAAAAAATCTCTGCACACGCAAGCACTTTCGACCACACACAAACACACAAAGCTTTACTGTAATTCTACCTAGTAAGATAAATATAGAATAACAAACCAAACTCAAGTGTCGGCTGATTTAGCTGAGGGAGCATGTGGTGCATTTTAAACAGCGGGAGGGACTCTGCTGCACATGAATGGAAGACCAACCAAAAATAAATAACACGCATGCACCACTGAAGACTTTCTTAGCGCTTTATAAAGATTGGACTATTGTCGTTGTTCTGAGTCAACCCGTCTTTTTAGCATTTCCTTCCAAATGGAATAAGGAGAGAAAGCGACCCAAAGGGTTCGGCTGTTGTTAGCTGCTTGCGTGCGACAGGGCTCCATTCTCGGCTATCGCCCTGAACTCAAAATAACCTGCAAGCTAGCTAAACCCAGGCCGCTGTCGTTTAGCTAATGGGCCGCAGAACACGTCTACTGTTAACTTGGAGATTGAGAGATAACACAGTTGGCCAATCACGGCTGGGTTGCCGTCTATGTCCGAGGCCTCCTGGCGGCGGTGGCACAAGGGGGCGGGGCATGACGCCAAGGAGGCGGGGCATAACCCAGAGGTCCCTGTGCTGGGGAGGCTCTGAACCCCTGTCAATGTTTACTTTATACTTCAAACCCAAAATTGACTGGACTTTGTTTTCCATTCCACGTCTAAATACTGGCTTCAATGCACTGGTCGGTTGAATCCGTGTTACAGTACTCTGTATGGGGTTAGACAGCGCGGTGCGGTAAAGACTTGTGAGGGATTATTAGTAACAGAGAAGCAAGTTAAGGACCCAGTTTTGGTTAATATCAACATCAGCTCCCAGTTTGCTTTTGTTTGACAATAGCTACTAAAACAGGAATCCTGTAATAAATAATAAAGTCGGTTCATACTGTGAATCTGTTTCCTTGCGTAGAGCGAGGAAGCGATAAGAACGCAAAGGTTTACGCACAAAGGAAGGACTCTCATTAAACAGCATGTACTAAAGGATTCAAAAGGATATCTGAAAGGCCGTAACAACAATCCAGCTGCTGCCCGTTTATATTGGGCTGCTCTCCCTTGTGGTCGCCCCAGCGAGATGTGTGGCCCTGGACACTCTCTCTCTCTCTCTCTCTCTCTCTCTCTTGCTCTCTCTCTCGCTCTCTCTCTTGCTCTCTCTCTTGCTCTCTCTCTCTCTCTCTCTCTCTGTTCCATGGCACACAACCGGATCGGTTGTTGTCCAGGGTCGGGTGTTAGATCTGTGCCCCTCTCACCGGAATAGCTGAGCGTTGGGCCTGGGTTCTGAGAGCTCCCCGGGGATCAAGACACAGGCTTACTCGGAGTGCTTGCCATTCTGCGCCCTGCCATTAATACGTTGCGTCAGGCAGCAGCTGCGCAAAGTTGTTGCCGAGCAGATAAGGAGGACTTGGGTGGCCGTGGGGGGCGCTTTGCGTGAGCGTTAACACAAAGCGAAAGGTTGGTCTTAACAGGCCTCGATGGTTACGGCTGTGCCGTATACTGTAAACGCATGGCGGGACCTCTGTTTAGCATCCTAAAACACGGGTGAGATTCCAGGGGTCCTGTGTGAAGGGGTTTACTCCAAGACGGGCAGTTTAACCATGCAGCCGGCACATAGCTTGACACCTAGCAGCTATTTGCCCATCACACATCACAGGGTGGGCGGCAAGATTTATTTACAGCAAACCTCAACAATAACTCATCTGCGCTCGCCCAGTGATAAAGCGTGCGGGGCCCGGAACAGGGTCGGGGTGGTAACATTTCCCACTCCGCATATCAGCACGTTTCCAGGCTGTCCCCGAGGACATAATACACCCATCAATCCACATGACATGACTACAGGGGGGCTACCCATGCCAGCCAGCCCAGCTATTCCAGGACTGCCCGACTGACAGCGCACTGACTTTGACGGGCAGGACCCCTTTATCCCCCTCGTGTCCACCAGTGGTTGGTTAATATGTTACCACCTCCTCCCCCCCCCAATCACCTACAATTCTCCCATCGGTCTCTTTCGAACCTCCCCTGTTTAGTAGATCCGTTCAGACTTCACTTTGCCCTGCCTGCTCTTGCTCATTGCCCCTCTCGGACACCTTCCTAAAATAGCCCCCACTAATCCCCCCCAGTCCCCTCTGAGAAGCACTAGGGCCCTGACTGGAGAAAGTGTCTGGAATGTGAGGTTAGAACGTAGCACTTTGAAACGATTCCATGCAAGACGCTAATAACAACAATGTAGATTCAAGCATAATAAATCTCTGTTTTCGGGCATTAGCAGAAGCTTATGGGGCCAAGGAAATGTGATCTGTTGTGTGCCATGCCAAATTCTGTGGTGCTGCCCTCTGGTGGAGTGGATGAATACATATTTTAAAGATGTAGTCAGACCTTTTCTAATGTGAGCAACTGATTTGGGCAGGTTGTAACCAGTGAGGTCAGCTTTATATTATAAGTTTTATGAGCGGCCCTACCCAAAAAGGTACAAATACATCACTATTTATTTTGTTTCAGCCTGATGCTGGATCAGTCCACAAAAAAAGCGAAACATTTCTTTGTCAGGGGCAGGTCAGTGTGTTATCACTGATAAGTCCCTAACAAACAAATGATCTTTCCCAAGAATATAAAGCATTGTTAACCAGACAACAAGCAAAGGCAATATCTACTGCAGGCCCCAAGAGAAGGAGGATGTTCTATTTCACTCATCTTTGTTTGTGTCACTTTCTGACTTGTGTGTTCGGAAACCATGAGAAGTCTAATACAAACACGCCGGCACTTTCTGAGCCGTTGCCAACCTTTGCCTAACACAAAGCAAAAGACGGATGAACTGGTAGCGGTTTTTCCCCAGCCCGCACTACCAGCGAATGCCCACGGGTACAAACATGGCTGTCAGTGCACACTCTGAGTCACACCGTTCGGCTCCAAGTCCTCTCAACTCGCAGTGCGATGAACAGTACAACATGCTTTATGAATTAAAGGAAGCAGTTAGTAATGGGGCTCAGCTGCCTCGAACGATGAGCAGCAACACGCCTCCTCAAGTTCCAGCTCCCCTGCATCGCCTCCGGAACGTGGGAACGGTGGGGCACACAAACACGTACCTCCCGTGGCGTTGCTGGAAGACAGGACCCCAGCCAGAACTGGACGGCTGGGCCTGGTCGCGAGCCTGAATGGTGGCGCGATGTGCAACCAGAGCGACACCTCGGGTTTCACTTTGTCAACAGGACAGACGGCATGTGTAAACAGTAAGTCAATGTTCAAGCTAGAGCGCATGGAATTTCACAACGTTCTGCCCCAGTCGGGTCATCTGTGACGTTTTTTCAGCTTTATAAATGAGAAAGAAAATCTATTCTCAGCATAAAGACCTGTATTCACCACCCCCTGACCTTTGACCATTACGCAAGGAACGGGCAAAAACACAATCGCACAGATGTTTAAAGTTAGCAGACTCGCTGTCATTGCTGCCAAGCATTCTTCTATCAGGGGGTAACATTTGACGTTACAAAGACTTTTCTTCATTGATCAACATTAGCGTTTAATCCGTTTGCAATAAATTGTAACTCCAAGCTGTAACAAATAATACAATAACCTATATTGCACTGAAAATTCTGAACAGAATATGCTCCTGAATTAAATCATTAAAGACCAATGGAGACCACAGATGAATTTGACGGTGTCTTTAATCAGACTCAGATACTCCCATTGACCCTTAAACAACACATCAAAATATATGTATAGCCTATACACGCACCAGTATTTCAGAGACACCTCTAGAGTCTTGATGCAAGTGACAACACTGAATCATGCTTGCACAGGTTTCAAATTATAAAATACAACAACTGCATGGAAAATAGCTGGGTAAATACATGATTTACATTCTATTTCCATACCCTAAGCATTGATTGGTTAGACCTTGGGTTTTAGAATCCTGAGGTCAGATTCTCCACTGTGGTTTTCTATCCGAACTGGCTCATTACTACATCCGTTTGTGTACAATCGTAAGTGAGGAGAGAATGGACAACATATTTACATACATCAGTGACCCATCGGAACTTCAGATTTTTAGATCTAGGATATAGTTAACTTTTAACTTTACACAGCTCAGAATGTAACCCAACGGGTTTTTGACTTTTACAAGTTTTATTCCACAGGCCCCTCCCCCCTTATCTCAAAATGCAAATGTCATTTACATTATTCACATAGAAACTGTACCCAATCATTACACATCTCTCAGTTAAATAACTAAACATAAGAACAAAAAGATGAACTTCCTTCTTTTCACATCGTCACAATAACAATTACTTGTGATAGTAAAATTGCGTATTGTAATCCCATGTACTGTAGGCAGCTCTGTATTGTACAAAGTATGATACTGTATTGAGGTGCATGGAAGTGATGCCAAGAGGATCTTTAAAGTGTTAACACTGATGCACATTATACATGGGCGTGAAGCATTGTCCCGTAAGGTCTGGTGTCTCGCTGCTAGCAGATTAGCTTCTTGAGTCCGGAAACAGTTTGGTTTTCTTCATTCGGGGACCTGGAGAGCAGTCAGTTTGGCACCGGGCACAGGGCCGTACGATTTCCATGAGGCGATATCGGCCTCCCCAAGTGGGTGCTGTTGGCTGGGCTGGACACAGTCAAAGCTCATCTCCCATACTGGCACACGTCACAGGACCTCTAGGGAAATGACAGAGAGCACAGACGACAGTCAGTCAGCGCCGGTGTCTGTCAACACAGACGATTTACCACCACGCGACGACAAAAGGAAGGCACCCCAGTTAACCCTAGAAACGTCGCATTCTCCAACCCTCTGACCTGGTCACAGCAACAGCTCTGTGGCACGTGTCGAGTGTATGAACCCGTGTGTGTTAAAAAAGGTATTTACATTGGAAAATAACCACGGTGACACACCACACAATAGACACCAATGACGTCATTTTTGTTTTTACTAAAGAGAAACGGGAGGTCGTTTAACGGGTGCAGCGATAAAAACCACCAGGGTCGTTTGACTGACATGGCCACCTGTGGAGGGTCTCGCGCGTTAGCCTTCCCAGTATGCTTCAAAATAAATTCCCCCCTCCTCTCTGGAATTACATCGTAAAATTCAGTCTCTCCGGCAGATGAACCCTTCCTATTAGGCCCCGTCGTAAATACTGCGTCATGTCCAACGGGTTACATAAACATATCTGTGTGAAAATGGGAGCATTTCGGGGGTCACATTTTGAGTGACTGTGACAGCAGCATCGGTCGTTGGGGGCAACCAAACCCCTTAAGGGGTCACTCTAGCCGAGGAGGAGGGCTGGCGTGGCCAAAGTGTTTTCTTTTGGATATTATTTACGACCGCTGGCCCGTGTGCGGGCGATCGGGTACAGGCTAATCTCTGGCTACAATAGAGAGGGGGGTCTTTGGAGGGTGGAACCAGAACCGCTGACGTCGCTGGGGTGGGTGGAGAGGGAGATGGAGATGGAGATGCATATCTGCGACAGAGTCTTGTTTCTGACCCCTGGCAGTAGCAGCACCTGCGGAGAGGTTCTCCACACCGCCTCCGCCATGCCAGGAATTTAACACCGGGCGCTGGCCCAAGCCAACGGAGCCGCCCAATAAAAGCTGTCATCAGGATAAAGATACTCTGCTCGTCTTCACCCTTCCTGTACTCCCCCCCCCCCCACCCCCCACTGAGCCAATATGGCCGTCACCACAGGGTGTAGGCCAGGGTGATGAGCTGTATCAGAGATGTGGACGCGACAACAGGGCCTGTCGCTCCGTGCCAGGGAGGGATTAAAAGTTAACGGCACGCTGTCAACAAAGCCGTTGATATGGTACGTTCAATACAAAGCCAGCTGATTGTATACCTATAAATAATGAAGGGCATACTGCATAGTGAAAACAATGTAATGAGAAAAATGGGGTCCTAATAACTATGATTGATTGGGATTTGGAAGACGGCTGAAGAGATTGTGTTCCTCTATTCTTATTTCCTGTACCTGCAACATGCTGAGGCTTCATTGGGCCTGCTTTTTTCATGAAAGGCTCCTCACTTTCAAAAGCCATGATTGGCTCAGTGGGCATGTCACTCTCAGACTTGTCCCGCCCTCCGTTGGTGCTGTTGCCGTGATTGGTTAGCTGGATGATCTCCTCAAAGTGGGCCGTCTCTCCTTTAGCGGACAGGCCATTCTCGCGTCTGGTGAGTTGGACGCCGTTGACGACAAGAACTGGGGAACTAAACGGGGGAGGAACAGAAGAGCCTGTAGTCAGGGACAAAGCCAATGTGAAGACTTGTGTTGTTCTCTGATTTCTTTTCTAAGGCCAGCCCCAGAAGCGTGTACGCAGAATGTAAACATCCGACAGAAACGGAACCGACAGAGCCTGTGGTTCTCTGTGCTTTCTCCTGCGGTCTTGATTAGCAGGGATCTCACTGCCCTGGGCTGCTGGCACATGAGCTGTACCCCGCTCGCGGGGGTCTTGTTGTCAACGCACACACACACACACACAACGGCTGTACCTACCCTTCCTTCACACCGCCCTGTCCATTCTCTGCCCTGTTATCGGACTGGATGACCTCTGGCTTTGGCTCGCAGTCAGCAGATACTGGAGGAAGAAACACAACAAAGGAACGATTGTGAGACATACGTGTGAAAACTGCCGCGCACGCGCGCACACACACACACACACACATTTATTTCAAGGCTAGCATGCACTATCGACCGCAAACTTTGAAGAATATGGCAACCCGGAGGCATGACTCATGGTAAAAAAACTCAGTATGCAGGATGAGCGTGCAAAATGTCTTGTTCCCCTGCGGTTCAGAACCATCTGCTGGGGACCTTGCTGTGGTGGAGACAGTTGTCCACACCCCCGCCCCGAATAGAGGAAGGCCCGCCGGCCGCCCCTGGACCTCCGACCACACCAGGGCCCGGCTAATGGCTTCCACCCCGCCGCCACATCGCCCCGACACCCTCGCGCCCGCCACGCACGCTCATAGTGAGCGGGCGTGAAGGCTGCAGGCTTCCTTGATAATTTGAGGGGCCGACTATAATGGTTGCATAATTAGAGGTGATGTGAATGCTGATCCGGGCGGGGCGGGGTGGGGCGGAGGGGGGGGGGATGGGCAGATGCCGTGCTCCATTTTTATTTTTAGCGTTGGGCGATTACGTGCGCTTCACAATTGCATAAACGGACGGCGCTGCAGGCTATCGCGTTACAACTAGCAGTAACCCAGTCCTCCCCTAGCCGTCCCCTGGTCCCAGGGCCGGGACGGCTAGATAGCGCACGTGGGTCCCATTTTACTGACTGGAGGCCTTTAAACTGCAGCTGGACAGGATATCAGGCAGAGATCTAATATAATAACAATAATAATAATAAACCTTTTTAGCAAAAGTGAACAATAAATCCTGTGTTCTCGGTTGAATCTGACACAGATGGGAACGGAGAACAAAAACACATTAGAATCCCTGCGGTTCCTTTTTTTTTTTTTTATGAAAGATAAAAAGAATGAGGCTAGGCCGAGAAATGTTCGCTGTGTGTTAGTGAATGACAGTGGCAGGCAGGGGTTTGTGGGACACATGATTAACAACATGAGTCTTTCAGCGGCAATTACATCGGTCACCGCCCAGGAATCAATCTGATTCGCTAATTGGAAAAGCCTGCGTTAACAATCGCCGTCCGCTTTAAAGTGGCAATAAAATACAATATTGAAAACAAGTAACGCGCAAAGGAAGTATCCAGTATCGATTAAATTCACAGGGAGATCAGTTCAAGCAATTACCTCAAGACAATCTGATGAGATTAACAGCTTGTGTGTAACACTTGTCGTACAAGAGGAACACCGTTCCACCATGCGTGCTTTACCTTTGCCATCGCCTGCCTCTCCTCCATTGACCTGGGCAGGTGCCGGGGACTTTGTCTCTTTCTGCGGAGGAGGAGGACGAATCCGGTCAATCACAATCAAACGTCAAGTCATGCTAGCAGGTCTTGATTTACAACCGAGAAGCTAATGTACCTTGTCGCCTCCTTCCGTCTTACGCGTTCGCTTCATGATCTCCTCCAGGCGCTGGGGAGGAGAAGGAGCAGAAGGATACCATGTTAGGCAACATTTTTTTGGACATTCGTGTTCTGCCCCGAGGGATGTGAGCCCCAAGGCCTGGGCCTCTCACATATTCCACGGCTGGGTTTGTTAAAATGCTTAATCGTCAGAACGGGTTATGAACGATATGATACAGTAGTCTGGCACGGGGACGGGAGCAGAGATGTCACGCAAAACTCATTGCGCAGATCTGGACTGCATCCATTTGGTAGGATTAACGCACAAAGTACCGTGGTCACCGACTGCACAGTGTGCTGACGCAGCACGTTCTCTCATTTGAATTATATTTGCTTTGAGCAGTGCTAATCGTTGCCACAGTCAAATTAAACCATTTCTGGGGGGTTTTCCAATTAACGGTAGATTTCCCGAACCACTGTCCCCCCCCCCCCCCCTGTTTCTCATGCATTATGTCTGAGAATGAGTTTCATGCTTCAAGTAGATGCAGACGTCCTGGCAGGGCTTTTAATGTCCGTGGGTGTGGAGCTCTGTCACCGGCGCTTACGCAACTGGAACAACGGGTGCGCACTTTGAAGGTTTAACAGTTTAATAGATTAAGCTAACCTGCGCTTAGCGTGCACTTTATTTGATTGACCGAGCCTCTGGATGGCAATTGGTACCCTGAGCACAGTGGAGATTGATACCATATGCTGCGTTCGCCCCGGGACACAATGCTAGCTCGGGACAGCTAGACCATGTCATCCAGGATACTGCAGCTGCCACTATGGTAAATGGGATCCATGGTTACACATAACCAAACAGAGCGTCACAATTTGACGGTTATTTTGAGACTGGTTGGTATTATTGTGGGTTTGTTCAAAAGGACCTTTTCAAAAACGAGAAATAACGGACAAAGCCAAATTTGTATATAAATGTACGTTTTTTGGGGCTTTTTCATGAGATTATTCAAAAGTTACAGAGAAATAGACGCTGTAGTATCTTATTACCCCGTGACTGTAACCAACTAAATTAGTTTGATGTGATTTCTTGAGGCATCTGTGTAGCAACCCCCGTTCAGTTACACCAAATGCCTAAACTGCCGAAGCAACAAGTTTAGTTGACCGACATGCGGACGTCACACCAAACGCTGTCCTAAAATGTTGTTCAAAACCAACGGCCTTAGAAGATGCCTTCACTCGAACGTTACGCCTTCTGAGACGCCTGTCTGTTGGGGCAGCGGGGGCAGCCGTACTGACAAAGGCTGTCCGTTCCGAATGGACCCTTTGCCTTGTGTGAGTCACGCTGGGATAAACACAGTGAGCCATGGCGTTGCACATGGCCAAGCGGTGGGTTTTGGCGGCGGGGCCGGGACCTTGGCCAGCAGAACCCAGGACCTTGGCCAACAGAACCCAGGACCTTGGCCAGCAGAACCCAGGACCTTGGCCAACAGAACCCGGGGCCTTGGCCAACAGAACCCGGGGCCTTGGCTAGCAAAGCCGGGCCTCAGAGAGAAGACGGGCACATGGAAATGAAGGCCTAGCTAGCCTACATTGATTGTCATTGGCTTACTGTGTATGCACACTAAACACAAGTCAACCAACCACACACACACGCACACTTCCACACAGACAACCGGTTCAGCGGAATCTCCATTATTAGCATTTATATTTAGTCTGACCTCTCAACACCCCCCCTCACACACACACACACACACAGTAAGCCCCGTTAAGTCATGGAATGGAGGCAGTCTATCCAGGAAAAGCCAAAAACATCATTCATCTTGGCTTAGAGAACCCTTTAAAAACGTTATGTGCGCTTTTAAACAGGGGCACGGCAAGGCAGGCGGCAGGGTACATTCACCCAAACGTAGGCCCCCAGGGAGGCAGGGAAATATTTATTTTTGTATATGGAAACAGCATTAATATGGTCTTTATGTGCATTCATGATCTAGCAGAGGTCAGACTGGGGTTGGCCCCAGCCTCTATAGCCTGTCATTTCCTGCTCGTCAAAGTGTGTGTGTGTGTGTGTGTGTGTGTGGGGGGGGGGGGTGGTTTGCCTTTCAAAACAAAAAACATCTTTTTACAACACTGGGGTCAACCACGCGGCTCATAAATCCAGACATAAATAGAGGAGTATCCCTTTAAGAAGGAGCGGTCCATAGGTGGCTTACAGCGAGCTGTGAACCACTTCTCTTCGGGGGCCGTGGCTCAAGATGAAAACCGCTAAGTGACTGCATTTTTATAATCGCATTGAACACACAGCTGGGAAAGTATGAAGTCGTAGCACTTTCGTCCAGCTGCAAATGGAGCTTCTGAACGGTGCGACCTTAAACAGGAAGTGAACATGGCACGACAAACGACCTGCCCCACCTTTTTCCTCTCCAGTCTCTCCTGCTCCTCCTTCTGGAAGTGTTTCTCCCTCTCCAGACGCTGCTTTTCCGCCTCCTCCCGGGCTTTAGCCTCCGCCTCCTCCCTCTGAAACACACAGGCAACAATCCAAACACATTTTAAGTGTAGAAAAAGAAGGGGGGGGGGGGGGGCGTTTGGTCGAAAATAAACTTTCCTTACATAACAAGGGTGTGGTCGTTCTCTGCAATCATTGTTTACTATCATAACAGGGCATATTTTCCCAAAGCTTTATGGTAAATGTGTCTATTTTCAAAATTTATGGTTTCATGAAGACTTTTCAGCGACGCACAATACTCAGGCTATAATTTACGAATGCCACCTGAACTTCTCGGACTGACCACTAGGTGGTGACAACGGGAAACCGATGGAGTGGAGAGACCCAATATTGCAGAGATAAGGAGGCTGCCGCTGTCGTCCACTTCCGCATTTAAAGACAAATAAACACTTCAACGATTGCTTCGGCTGAAGTCTATTCCGTCTAACCGAGGATAATTCCCTCTGCTGCTCCTCAGAGACGTCTAATGATACAGGAAGTAGCGGCGGTTGATCAGCATTGCTCGTGTCCTGCGGTTTATCTAACAAGGCGGAAATGGAACAAGAGCCCATTTATTGTCAGCATTTGCGCATCCATTTACATGACTATTTATCATCTAGGACAACCGTGTTGACTAGAAGACTACTGTAACGTTACTGTGCTTCAGAGAATAGTGTTGTCAAATGAGGTCAGCCTGACCCAGGCTGCAGGAGACGGGACTGGTTAGACTATTCACCTGACGTTAGCATTTCATTCTCTAAGCGTTATTTTGCCAGATGTTTGCAGATGTGGAAAACAGTTTCGTTCTCATGTCAGTTAACGTAAATGACACGATGGTGCGCTTTTTTTGAAATTGTTTTTTTTTTTAAGTGTTTTGAACAGTGCACAATAGACATTGTGGATTACTGGGCGAATTTTTTGTGAAATAAATTACAATGGTTCTGAAATCCAATTATTTTTGGGTCGTGACTAAAGTGTGGGCCCTGAGGTTAGGCCAGTCGAGAACCACTGAATTAAAGGGTAATGTTTTAGACCCACAAAAGATTAGATCTACTAACAGATAACAATATTAATTTG
>JAOEHI010032358.1:5485-20677 GCA_025447815.1 Percopsis transmontana | reverse complement strand
TGGCGGCCCCTGTTCCCCCGGGGGGGGCCCGCGCGCCCCCTGGGGGGGGTGGGGGGGTGGTGGGTGGGGGTGGGGGGGGCGGGCGGGCCCCCCACAGCTTCCAAACATAAAGACAGTGGATACATTTAATATTATAAATAGTTTAATAGAGGCAGCAACCTTGGGTTACTAATAGGTTGTAGGCCAACTATAGAAAAGCCTTTATAACATTCCAAATATTCCATAATAAAAAGAATAGTGGATTTCTTATGTTCCTATGACGGCTGAAGATCTTCATCATGTCAAACAGATGTTTTGGAGAAAGCTCTAATCTAAACATTGAAACTAATTCCTTAATAACTTCTTCAAAGTGTAGTATAATTCCCTTACATCTGCAGTAATAGTCACAGAACATGTTAATAGAGGTTGTGTGAACCACTGTGCATGAAGTTGACCCTAGACGACATTCAGAAACTACCAAATGTTTTCAGAAACTGCTAACTGGTCTCTATAGGCCTACTCAAGACATTTTCACCACACATTGCATTCCCCTTAGGCATCGTCAAGGCCTATCTGAAAACAATCCACATTTTTGGGTTTATCCTTTATCCTTCTCCCCATCTAGACTTTCTCTTTCAAACCGCATCTCCATGCTTGTTCCGCCTATTGAGGCCCTATTAGAGCCTTGAGAGTCTCTCAGAGAGCGATGAAAAACATGATCTGGTCCACACTGTGCCTGTTATCGAGCTATGTGGTGGGTTTTTTTTTCCATCGCAACAGCCTGCTCATGCCACGTGGGTCAGCTTGCTATAGGCCTTCTCCTTAAGCTATAGCGCTAACTGCCATTCACAAGCTAACCCCGTGGTGGAGAGACATGTGTTAATGACACCTCTTAGGTAAACAAATGGGACTGGGACATAGATATAGCTAATTCTTTTACAAAGAGTATGGGTCTGATAGACATGGGGACAGACAACTAGACAGTACTGTTAAAAATACCATTGTATCTACATTTAAAAGGGTTTCAACACGTTTATATTTTCTAACACAACTGTGTGGGTGGCTGCAGGGGGGGAGGTAGAGATGGCCCAAAGCCTATTGGACTGAAGAGGGGGAGGAGGAGAGAGGAGTGCAAGCCACTCGGCTCTAAGGAGTTTCACCTGACTGAGGAGTTTGCCTTGTCAATCTCTTCCTGTGCCCACTCAGCTGTTCGTGGCGCTGCCCTGTAGACTACAGCCCGCGGCCAAAGCTAGGAAAGCATTCAATTGACACCGTTTTCACACAAACGTGTTCAATGGATTCTCTGTGTTTCTGTCTGTGCCTTTCTCTCCAGCACAAGCCATGGCGTCCGTGTCTTGCTGCAACAGGGGCTCCTACGAGAGGCTAATCGATGAGCTGTGCCTGGCTAAATTTAAACTGGACATGGGAGACCTGGACCGGGGCCTGTGGTGTAGCTGGCCCCACACGCTCCAGTGAGTTCCTGCTAATGCAGGCCAAGGTTAACTTGCAGGGCGAACTCGGCAAGATATTTTAAGAAAATCCATCAGAGATTATTAGCGTATGTGCCATAAATTAAGCCACATCACCTTAAGTTTATATATTAATGTAGATTTTATAGTTTTATCAAATATTAAGTGGTCGTAATGCTACAGTTTATAGGATGAGACGTACAAGACAGCATTTTCCTCGCTGCTATGTTAGTGAGGGAATGTCTGTTGTATAATGTCTTTTATCGTCTTGTGGAGATTGCAGCCCATGTGTGTGTGTATTAAATAACCCTCTCATAGCCCCTCTGCATGGCTTCAGAGGAAAAGATGTGCATTGACAAGGATTATAGCCAGGTCTAGAGCCAGCATTAGCTATGTGTGGAAGGCTAATGGTGGTATTTACTGCGGCTGATGTGGCCTGTTGATAAAAGACGTTTGATGTTCTTTAATGAATGTCCAATCCACCTGCTGACATACACACACACCCGACGCTATAGCAATATCAATATTTACAATGCTAGTATGCCTTCTCAACTAAATATAAATCACCTCCCTTATGTAGAAGGAAAGAAGGAACGAATGTACGAAAGAACATTCAGACAGATAAAGAAATGCAGAAACCTGTTAATATATTCACAGTATGCTAGTAACCTTGCAATGTTTTGTTTTTTTTTGTTCACTAAATGACATTACTGTGCAATTTCAAGCAATGTCTCACAGTATGCACAAAGAAGCGGGTTGGATCAAATGTGTCTCCGAAACAGGACGATACCTTGGACAAGGGCAATGTCAGACCCTATGAATGCTCAGCAACATTTGAAAAGTGGGTGGGGCTTCAGGAGTCTGGGACCAGGCCAAAAAAATTGGGCATTGCAGCCAACAAGGTCGTCTAGTACAGAAATAACAATGACCCCTCACATGAAATGGCTTAGTAGTTTGGATACAATCTACCTAAATATATTCACACACTGGCCAACATGAAAATTAACACAACATAAAATATGTAAACACCATTGGAAATAAATGTATAATCATTCATTTCATTAAAGACAGTAAAACTAGATCCCCTGTCATTCCAGGATCCTGTTTTCGGGCTCCCCTAGGGGAGTTCCGAACCCCCGGGTTTGAGAACCACTGTTATAATGATTACTTACAGGTGTGCGTCCACACATTCAACGGTGCTCTGGGTCATTTATGCAGACTAGCGCTGATGTGATCTGTTGGATGCCAAATATAAAAGCCATTCGGAGAGGACATCCACCACGGGCCAACCGAATGTGCCAAGCGTTGGCAGCAACCACAGTTCCAATCTGAAAAATAAAAAGGAAAGAACTAACGTCATACTGTATATACTTACTAGAAACAAGAGGATTATATAAATGCTTTAGAATGCTGGCCTGCCGTGAGTGGGTCTGTGTGTTTGCATCACTTTTATATTCCTGAAAGTTTCTAGTAATAAGCTCTTGATAAAAGGTGTTTGGGCAGTCTTATTTAACATGCTTCTACTGGATTACAACAGTTATGGCTTGGTGTTCATTCAAAATTATTATAATTATCCCATTATTCATACGTTACCAAAGCGTGAGTGTATCTGTGCGCGTGTGTTTGTGTGAAAGAGGGTCAGCACAGAATAACAACTTAGGAAAGTGTGTCTCAAATATTGGTACTGCAATAGTCTTGCTCAACACACAATCAGCGAGCAGTTTCCGTGTATAGCTCAAGGACACTCAACAGAAAGCAACATGGAATAGAATCCCAAATTAACCCTGAGATTACGGGACGTGTCTCTCTTAAGCGTCGGTCCCTGACACTCAAATGTCATCGGGAATGGTGCGAGGCCTACTCTGCTGGTATGCATCTCCATTTTGTTTTCCCCCTATCCCACCTACGGAGTATATTTAGCCGTGTTAAGACCACTGGTAATTCTAGATGCTTCTTTGCCTTTTTTTCTCTCCCTATTAGCAAGCCACCTGACTCAGTCTGTCTACTGCCTACAAGGACACTGTAAAGGCACTGTAAGGGGCCTTGTGTTTAAAAGGGGATCTTTTCTATGCTACTGTATTTTCTTTTTTTCCAGGGGGGGGGGGGTTCTCTGAATGCTCATCACTGAAAATGCCGTCGTTTAATTGCATGCTTGCCTATGTGTTGATCTATACAGAGTGACAGAAAAGAATTCTCTATCATACGTGAAATCATGTGAATAAAATGTGGCACAAAATATTAGGTTCATCATAACCACACTTAGTCTGGTCAAATTCGGTAGGCTGCTTATGATTTATATATAGTCCTCCATGGACTTAAGACAACTACTGTTAATTGAAAAGCAATACGGGGTTTAACAATGATTTCGCTCAGGTGCGACGCTTTTTTGAAGGTTGTAACATTACAAATCCTCGCAAATCCTAATCTGAAACGTATTTGAGTCATTTCAAAGTGATACCACAATTCTTATTCCTTACCCTTAAAAAACTGGAGATTTTTAATATGTTTTACGATTACGATCGTTTTACGATTTTAGTTAGCCCTTAGTTCTATTCACTTCTGTTATTACACTGAAGAATTGAAAAGTTTCTAGATGCGTGATCAACCTTTTTTTTGTGTGGTGTCGCCCCCTGCAGGCCTTATGAGGCACTTACCAACTGCACTTTCCAGGTGGCACTGAGCATGGACTGCTTCTGGCCCAATGAGATTGTTGATCACTTCTTCATGGAAATTCACCGGATGTACTTCCACGACTGCGCTCTGACTGGCCGGCTGTTACATGACCCACCAATCAGTATTCTTGGCCCGTTTATAGCCCTGCCTGTGCTGGTTACGCTGCTTGTCACTGCCCTAGTGGTGTGGAGGAGCAAGCGCAGTGAGGGAGTTTTTTAAGAGCTTTGGGGTGAGGGCCATTGCATGGGACATTTGGTTTCTGGACTCAAGGCTTGGAGATACAGTATATGAACTAGGGGCAGGATAGTCTAGCGGTCTAGGTGCCTGAAGGTCCAGAGTCAGCTTACCTGTAAGCATCCTTGAACCATCCTTGAACCCCTATCTGCTCCATGTTGTAAGTCGCTTTGGATAAAAGCGTCTGCTAAATGACCTAATTGTAATTGTACATGAACTAGTGACAAGCAGAGACTCAGAAATTCAAGGATTTGTGGTAAATGTTAGCACATTTTATGAGTATATTCTCTCTCTCTAAAAGTATGTATATATTTATATATATTATAATGTAATATACTGTAGCATGGTTTACATGCAACTACAGTACAGTTCTACCTGACGAGCTGTTGACCCAATATAAGCCTTGATAAACAGTATTTGATAAAAAAAATTTGACTTTCATCTATTTTTGATTTTTTATAAACGACAACAAATCAAACAGCCGAACGAATAATATAACTCGGGAATAATGAGGTAACAGTTCCAACTTTTAGTCCTCAACGGTAAGAGTTGTGAAAGCGGTGAGAAAAAGGCGCCCTTCAACATTTCCACGGGGATTTGGAGGCAGATTACCATCTGCTGCAGGAGCTAAATCCTGTGTACATTAGCTGTAGACAAACATCCACTCAGGGAGAGGCTGTGTGTCGAATGAGGGACTGATGGGAAAGTAAAAAGAGCTGAGGAGGTGAGGAGAGGAAAAAAGTAAGGTGGAAACCATAGCATCAAAATGCAGGCTGCACACAGACTCCTTAAGAACAGAAGTATTCCAAACTGCTAGTTGTTTTGTTACGAGTCGGTAGTCTTTGAAAAGTTATGTTTGTGCTGTAACAGGTGTTGTGCCACCTTTTGCATGTTGCAATTAGTTTATTTTGCAATTCTAATAGTGATAAAAATGTAGATCATGGGGAAAAAAAACTAAATAAATCGTGATTTGTGGAATCTTTCCACTTCTTAGTGACAAACAAACACATTATCAGTATCAGCATCCAGTAGTTAGGTTAAACAGCCAGGCCAGTCACCTGACGTGAGATTATGTAGTAGCCCTAATGTTAAAATAATTTATTCTACTTTTATATCCTAAATGTAAAATTGTATTTATGGTGTTTGGTTTATTAATTATTAGCATACCTAAACTAAAAGTATAGCATTTGCAAAACATACACAAATTCAATGCCCCTTAACACTCCAAAATCTATTATAGGCTTTGTGTGGCATAATGAAGTTCCTGAACTGTGTTTTAAATCATTAGGAAAAAAAAAAATTCTACATTGGATTCAGTGCAATGAACACATCTTCAATTTGATAAGTTCAGTGTATTACTAAAATTCTTATATTGAAATGACTTGCTATCACATTACGTGAAAATCATCTTAATAGATCTGATGAGATTTTTACAAATAGTATCAACATATTTTAAAACAATCAATCTTTAGTCATGAGTTTCAGAATTTTATTTCTTACAGCCTCTGTTATTTTCTTGCTGCCCCCCCCATAATCCTTTGTGGTGTAAGATAATGTGAAACAAACACCTACAGCCACTTCGATCTAGTCTGCAAGTTCTTGGCTCTGGTGCATGTTTTATCTGTTCATGAAACAGAAGAATCCACATACAGAAAGATTACAACAGTCCAAGGTATCAGATTCCTAAAAACATTGAAACTCTAAATAATGTCAATTGCCTCATAGATATAAAAAAAACCTCAAAAATAAAACAATCTTAGCAAAAGACATCTCTGGTTGGCCGATGGTGGCTAAATCAGTCAAGGACCGGTTTAAAAATTAAAGCCACTGGAAACACACAGCTCAACACACAGGCGTGTACGGACCCTGTTTGATTGACATCTCCCCGAGTATATTGTTGCACCTGTTTAGGACAACTGACGCCGTATTCATGGTTGAGTACATTTATAATATGCAGCTTTGCTTCACCCATACAGTCCTGAGACTGTAACAGACAAAGTTACACCCACGTGAGTTTCTAGTAGCTTTAATATTTAACTTAAATAGTCACATGTTGCCCCCTGCTGGCTTGAGCTGCATTGCACAGCCAAAAGGCTCCAGGATGTTCTAAAGAGTCCAGCAGGTTTAAGCGTGGCATTACTCTTGACTTTTAGGATTGAGTAGAGAAAGAGGAAAGCAAATAGAGGTCTGGTACAGAGGGATGAGCTGTGTGTTTGCTTACTGCGCGGTTTAAGCATCTAAACCGCCACGATCCTCTCCACATCCGCAGGCCTATAAAACGCAACACCGACGATCAAGCGTGTCTTTGCAGGGGAACTTGGCAGTCATTTCTTCTTCTTCTCCTGCGTGCTGGTGAACCACTGGTCCAGCAGCCTCTTGCTGTAGTAGATCTGCCAGGCGTGCACCTGCACCGCCACCACGATCACCAGGTACATGACGGACACGGCGGAGAAGCCGAAGATGAAGCGGTAGGCCCTGCCGTGGCGGTAGAGCTGCTGGGCGACGGGGAACATCTCCATGGCCCCGTAGAGGAGCGGCGCCACGCAGAAGAGGCCCGCGCTGATCATGGAGATCACCAGGTAGCTGATGTTGTTGCGCGGCAGCGCCAGGAAGCTGAACGCCAAGGGGACCGCGCTGAGGAGGTAGGGGTACTCCCACTGGTAGGGAGACGCCACCACCTTGTGGGACACCAGGCCCAGCTGGCTGACCGCCACCTGAGGCAGGCCAGAACAACACGCATTGTGACTACCTCTGCTACTATTGGGCCAGGGGACACTGTCTAATGCTACACTGGTTCTGTGTTTGGGTACAGGATCTGTTGTGTGTAATCTTGGAGGATTCAGTGGAAACAGGGCCCTGTACACCAAACACACAGCATGGGGGTGTGTGTGGCTAATAGTGTGCCTTGAATTTACGTTTGAAATACAGCCTTTGCCTTTATAGTTCCTCTTAAGTAAGGGTTTTCATGGCGATTGGAAGAAAACCACTGATTCAGCACAGGTATTATGTTTATATAGACTACATATAGAAACACCCTGGCCAAAACAGGAGGCTTTTACAAAAGTTTTTAGTAATAAGAACAGTAAATGGTACTGTAAGATGCTAGATCTTACTAGCCCTTAAAGTGGTAATTGTTTGAGTTACCTGAGCTGCCATCAGCACCCATATCAACATATGGACAATGTTGAGCTTGCGAATCTCGTTCTTCAACGAAACACTGTAAGGAAGAGGAAGCGTACATTTGTGGACCCTTTACACATTAGGGATGAAGGTTGGGTTGAGGGTTAATGACTAATGGTCCAACCCCCAGAATTTCTCCTCGAAGCACTGCTCCTGTATTTAGTCAAATGTATTTATGAATGTATTTATAGTATAAATATTACATATCCACCTCATCTGGTAGTGTGCCGCGACTCTCTCTCGATGCTGAAAATCACTGCCATCTGTGCCTGAAACCCTGGGACCTGCTCGTGAAGCCATTATAGTTGCCTGCAAATAGAGTATATTTATAGTTTCGTTATAGTTGGGAGATTTGTATTAACTTGGTAAATCTCAATGTACGCAGGTTAGCTTTAAAATTCATAATACACATCTTAAACAAGGACCTTATGCAGGACAATGATAACAAAGGTCATTTGTCTTTGGAGAGAAGTTATTTGATCGTTTTACTCTCATTTGCATCAAGGCTTTCCCTTACAATTCTCGCCGCCCAAAGTAACCACAAAAATCTTAAAAACTTCTTAATCTCCTCATAGATTTCGTGACTCGATACATACTTAATCAACGTACACTTTTAACGATAAAACATATCTGCAAAGCTGGCCTTTACTGCCAGCTGTCATTAGACATTTTGCTAATGGCTAATAGAAGCTAACCTTAATTTACCAGTAACCACGTAAGTCAAGGCAAATGCAACACCGATAGAACTTCAGAATGGTTTATCGCAGAACTTACCTTTTTATCCGGCGTAGGCCTATATCATTAAATACAATGAGCAACTTTGAAAACACACTAAACTTAACACTGACAATACTAGAGCAAAACTGCACATGCGTGATAAAAAGCGGAAGTATGACGTTTCACGTTTATCCTGTTGTTTTGCATTTTGCGCGCCAGCAGATGGCGATCAATGATCATTTAGGCAAAAGCCGTACGGCTTTGATTTAGGTTTTATCTATTTATATATTGTTTAAATTGAATTTAGATTGAAGTATTTTTATTTACTAAGAAAAATAATGCTAATTTCTAGGCTTCAAGACCAATAATGGATTCAGTGCTTCAGTGGTTGTTTTTGATTTGGTCATATGGATATTATTTTTTTCTAATGGTGGAAAGGACATGATTTGTACCTTCACTTGATAAACCACATGGGGATGTCATTTGACCAAAGTAGGGCTGTTGGGGTGCAGCACATATTAAGAGATTTACATCCAAATTCAAAATTTTAAGCAAAGAAAGTCCCACAAGTTTGTGAAGGTTTCTACTGTGGCTGGTTCTCAAAAACACTAGCCTAGGAAATGCCTTTATCTCATGCCAAGAGCAATGGGTGGCCTTTATACAGTGTTTGCATAAAATCAGATGAATTTTGAGTTCTCAAACAGACACACTAGGAGATAACATTACACTTCCCATGTGGTTTGTGTAAAATATGGCAGTCAGATACTGGTTTATATGGGATAATGATGATGAAACTGGGACAAGACAAAGTGTATTTGTTTATGTGCCTATATTTATTAAAAACAACAAATATTTTTAAACCACACAACATACCGCCTTCCTGCAATATTTTTAATTTGCTGATGTTTTACTCATTGTCCAATCTATAAAAAATAATAAGACAAAATGTTAAAAGTCATACTTTACACAGTTTTCAAAAATTATTAACACAATTTAAAAGCTTCACTGGAAAGGCACTGACCTAAAAAGCCTATCTTATCTTATAACTCAGCATATCTACAAAATACTTTACATACCATTTCTCATTTTGTAATGAAATCTCTTCTTTGTTATTAATAGACAGCATACAAAACAATGGCAGGTAATCAGTAGTCAAACAAATAAATTACAGAGGGATAATTGATCAGGCTATGAGAAATGTTCCCAAATGAAGTACTTCAATTAACAGTAAGGTATTTTAACAGCCAAACATTTCAGTGCCATTCTCATTTCCATTAGTTTAAGATCATTTCCAACTGTTATATGGAATTTTAATTAATTTTTGAGCCTTGGATGGCCATTAATACAACATATTATATAAAAAACATTAAAGAGTGAACACCATGACTGCCACTACACTATGTACCATTAGGAATGATACTATTACTGTGAGATACGTTAGAAAATTAATCCATAGCAGAAATTCAATTTTCTAAATCAGACTAAAACCAACTGTGCTATCAGATGCACCGAACTGTGATTATGGATTTGTTGTGTTATGTGCATTGTCAGAGTCCAGCTATTCCAATTTAAACAACATATACATTGCTTTTTCAATATAAAGCTTCATGTCAAAGAAAGTTGAGATATACAATGACCATTGATGAATGAATGGCTTGACCAATATGCTGTACACCTTATTGAGAATGAAGTATAATAGCTAAGATGCTATACAATTAACTATTCACACGACATTTAACATGCCACAACTTTCTTGCACACACATCCAAACACACACACAGAAAGAAGAAAATGATTCATCCTCACTTCAACAAGTTTTGTTTTTCAGTAAAGCCCCAAATGTGAAGAAAGACTATAATAATCAACGTAGATGTTATTTACCAACACATCTAATTTATGTACAAAATACCATGTTCTACCTAAGCTTATAATGCTTTTATGGTGAAATCATACATAATACTGTACATGTTATGCATAGAGATATTGACCCAAAGGCATGAACATTATTAAGTATTTTTCTATTACATACTGTTCAAATTGTTGACCAGTTAAACGGTTAAAGATATTAACAGTTAGCTACAGCCAAGCACTACTGTTTAACAGTTAAAGGGACACTCAGCGATTTGTGTGGGGAATTCCCCTCTGGTTAAAACAAGCTTTCAAAAACATTTTCACTTTTGTTTGAAACACAGTGAGTACATGCCCCTCTTACACCTGAGTGCTGAGAGCCGGGCACTCCTCTCTACCAGTCGCCGCACAGATCTCATAGGCTCACACCGTCCTCTACCCCTCCCCATTCAATCACGTGCACTGGCTGTTCTGTGCATCAGACATAACAAGTGCATGAGCGGGGCTCAGTCTTTGGGTTCTGAAGGGGGGCATAACACAGTCAAGGAGTTTACTTTTAACAAAAATATAAGGTTGATAACGTGTAACTGTTCTTCCTTTTTAGATACGTTTCTTACATTGGGTACAATAAATATCCTGAAAACGTGGAGTGGACATACTGACCAGCATAAAGCCCAGCAGCCTGATCCGAAGGCAACTGTATGTGCACAGTGTCTCCCTGTTGTAATGGAAGCACGGCGCTCCCTGAAGCCTGGTCCAGAGAGCCCTTTTTGTACTCATCGTACGTGTACATCACAGGCTCATTGTTTCTCATTAGCGCCACCCACACATTCCCTCCTTTGCAGTGGACGTGGTAAGCGAAATAGTAAATCCCAGGTGTGCTACAGGTGAAGAGGCCACTTTGGGGATTGTAGTCTTGATTGCCATTGTGAAGAAGTTTGTCAAAGATGACAGGCGAGCCGACAAGAGGGAAAGGATTTGTGAGCTTGGCCGTGAAAGCTGGCATCTCCATGCCATTTCCGCCAATGTCGCCACCGTTCTTTGGCCTCTTATAGATTTGCTTCTGGCCATTGAATTGCCCTGTGATGGGGAGAATCTCTCCTAGGTCAGGGGACACAGCAGGGGGTCCCGGTGGACCAGGGGGCCCCGGTTGGCCAGGCTGGCCAGGGAGGCCAGGTAGCCCACCGGGGCCATGTTTGCCTTGTGGCCCAAGCTTACCTGGAAGTCCTGGTTTACCTTCCCCTGGGTAGCCAGGTTTCCCTGGTGGACCAATTTCGCCTTTTGGCCCCAGAGGCCCAGGCGGTCCAATGGGGCCCCCTGGTCCTGTAAGCCCCGGAATCCCCTTTGGTCCTTGGTGTCCCCCCTCTCCCGACTGTCCCCCCTGTCCTTTCTGCCCAGGTAATCCTGGAGCACCAGGAAGACCAGGTAAGCCCTGTTGACCAGCATCCCCCTTAGGACCGATGGGCCCTGGGACACCTCTGTGCCCTGGTTGTCCCACTTCTCCTGGTAAACCACCCTGTGCTGGAAGTCCTGGGGGCCCAAGTTCACCCTTGCCACCTGGTAGACCCTTTGGCCCCATGGCACCTTCATCCCCTTTTGGCCCAGTGAAGCCGAGACCTCCAGGGGGCCCCATGGGACCTGGTGGCCCACGCAGACCACTGGGTCCAGGGGGACCAACGTCACCTGTAAACCCTCCATGACCTTTGTCACCTTTTGGGCCTGGAAGTCCTGGAAAACCATCATGTCCCTTGTGGCCTTTAGGTCCTGGAAACCCTGGCTTACTGTAACCCGCTAAACCTGGACCCCCTGGTAAGCCAGGTGGGCCAGATTCCCCTTTCTTTCCAGGGAGCCCTGGTTGTCCTGGAAACCCATCTATTCCAGGTTTTCCAATTCCTGGCAGGCCTGGAGGTCCTGGTTCACCCCCTTCGCCTGACGGCCCTGTTAGCCCTGGTTCCCCAGGTGAACCAGGCTTTCCTGGGAACCCTGGTTGCCCAGGAAGTCCATTCAGCCCTGGTTTACTAACCCCAGGAAGCCCCCCAGGGCCGGGAGGTCCTGGCGGACCAGCTGGCCCCTTCAAACCTGGCAACCCAGGAAGACCAAATCCTTTTTCCCCTTTGGCACCTGGGACACCAGAAAGCCCGGGAATTCCTTTAAGACCGGGTTCACCTCGCGACCCTGGCTGTCCTGGAAGACCTTGGCCCCCTGGTTTTGCAATTCCTGGCAAACCTGGGGGACCCGGTGCCCCTGGAGGTCCAGATAACCCTATTGGTCCTTCATCCCCACTGGGGCCGATGTCACCCTTTTGTCCTGCTAACCCCGGTCCTCCTGGTTTTCCTGGCACCCCTGGCATTCCAGGTTTTCCTATTCCTGGGTACCCTTGGGGACCAGCTGGCCCTGGCTTTCCTGGTGGACCTGGAAACCCATGGCCTGGCATCCCAGGGTTGCCTTGGGGTCCTGGAGGGCCCTGAACACCTGGCGGCCCCTCTCGGAGACCCTCTCCACCAGCCCCAAGGGGAGGGGGGCCTTTCGCTCCCCTGGGGAATGTCTCTCCTATAAAAAAAGACTCCTTTGTTATGGAGACATTGGACTTTCATGCTGATATTAGGAATTAAATATTTAGTTTCGTTGCTGTATTTAATTAACTTAATTTAACATTTGGTTGGTGTTCAGTTCAAAACCTAGTATGGATTATATTACTACTTCTGTCATCATTCAATGTACCTTGAGAATATTAAAACCAAAATAGCAATGCTTACCTTTGCCCTTAGTCAACGGTCTTTGTTTGCCCTTGTTAAAAGGCAGTCGAGGAAGGTCACTTTCAAAGTGCGGTAGAACTGGCATCTCATTCTCCAGGTATTGTTGCTGGGGATACCCATCATTGTATTGCGGTATGGGTTGGGGTTGCTGGGGAGGCTGTTTGGGGCCATGATAAGCCCCTCCGTGCACAAGGTGTAGGAAGCTCAGTTGGAAAGCTGTGATGAGTAGTAATGGATAGAAGAGGGCGGCTGCCATTTCCTGCAGCAGAAAAAAGAATAAGTTACATTCCTTGACCGTACTATAGTCCCCCCAGTACCCCAATAATTTAGCTTACTGTTTTTTAACACGACTGTTTACATGGTTGTAGGGGGAAAGCTCTGACGGGGGAGGAGTGGAGAGAAGTGCCAGCCACTCAGCACACATTAGTGGGAGGGGCTTGATTTAAAACACGACTGTGTACATGGCTGTAGGGGGAAAGCTCTGACGGGGGAGGAGTAGAGAGAAGCATAAACTACATGTGGAAGTACAATTATAGAATACATACCTACATATTACCTACATACATATTATTTATCTAGCTCAGCCATCTGTATAGTTCCTATGTTGTTCCGGGGTTGTTGGTGCCTAGCCATAGACTGTATAAATAAGTTGGCAAAGCCTCTGTGACGTCACCAATAGGTGTTCTTTAGAATGGGTTTGAAGCTAAAGTGTTCTGGCTGTAAGCGTCGCTATCTTGGCAGTGCCTGACTCCGCCTAACTCCAGGCTATGCATAAATGGATGCATAAATGCATGGCTTAATATAATTTCAACTGATGAGTTATATAAAAATTCACCCCCTGTATAGTTGAACTTTTTTTGTACCAGGCTGTAAGCATGTTTATTTCTGCTGTAAAATTGGACATTATAAAATGGGGGTCTATGGGGATTGACTTGTTTTGGAGCGAGCCTCAAGTGGCCATTCAAGGAACTGCACATTTTGGCACTTCCATGTTAGATTCATTTTTCAGCACCGGAGGTTGCAGCTTGTGCCTAGCTAGCTAGCTTGGCCAGGGAACGACCACCTCTACTTCCTTTGCAGGGGGGCCCATCTCTAGGGGTTGGCCACCGCATGAGAAGAACTTTGGCCGTGCATGAATCCAGCTGGGCGCGTTCTCTCCAGTCAAACTGCCTGTGAAAACCCCCATGGATGAATGTCAGGGGTGGTGACATTTCACAGTGGTCTGGGATTTGTAACACCGAGTAGAGATAACCATCATAATGTAATCTCGCCCGGATTGTATCTCTTGTCAAAACACGTTTCTCCTTGTTGGACAGAGCACTGGGGCGCTGAATTCAAACAAACAATTTGGTGAATTTAGACAATTTCACCTTCATGTCCCTGGAATGAGTTGTCGTATATGAAACATTCCCTTACTGTTAGTTATATTGTTGTGGAAACACTACTGATAGTAATGCCATTTGCAAGGTATACGGTACAGTTCATCTAGCACCATGGACAGAGGAAGCAGAGATGAATCTATACACAGCATGTATACGACATGCAACATGAATCATGTACCTTACTGGGGCTTGTGTCACAAGATTTGTTAGAACCTTGCTAGTTGGAGGAGCCGGAAACATTTCAGGAAAAATCCAATCATTAGATTTCTATTGGCATGAATTACAGGTATACACTGTCAGTAATACAGTAATAACAAAAGTGATGGAAACCAAAAAAACACTGTTGTTTTGAAACTCAAAAGAGTACATGCCCCCCCTAACCTGATTGCAGAGTGGCTGGCACTCCTCTCTACCCCCCCTCCCTCAAAGTGCTCCTAGACTCAAACCATTCTCTACCCCTCCCCCACACAGTTGTGTTGCAAACACAAAACAGTGAACTGGCCAGGAAATGTGGGGTTCTGGGGGCAATATAATGCAATTGAGGAGTGTACCTTTAATGGAATATGTGTACTGATGCTGCCACGTTAAGGAAAAAACTATTCATATGCTTGGCATGGAAATGAAAGGTTCTCGTTGAAACAATGAATGGGGAAAACAAAGACAGTGGACAGCTGCTTCAAAACACATGTTTCCCGCTTCCCGACTTTCAAGGATATGTCACGGCTTGCTGAGAGAAATCAAACAAACAGCTACATGCTAGGTCATTTCCCAGACATGCTCATGTCAGTGGTTTCATCTAGGAAGTGGGACGCAGATTCCGTCAGGCATTCCTTTGAGTTCGCTGTGGCTGGCCAGGGCACCACAGAAACATGGAACAAGTGGCCTTTGCTAAATGGCCACACAACTCAAGACAAAATGCCAATTCTAATCAGTGTACACTACATATGGAAATGC
>JAOEHI010032347.1:0-22500 GCA_025447815.1 Percopsis transmontana | reverse complement strand
GTTCAGAGATGTGTTTGTTTTAGAGGTATTTTATCAAAACACACACACAAAAAGGTAAACACCGTAAGGTAAACACCATTATTACGTAAAGGTGAAGCTCCATAAAGGTGAAGCTCCATTTACAAACCAAACACGACCAAACCAAACCACAGCGTAATGTTCTGCATCTAACGCTTCCCCTGCGGGGGAAGAGAGCCCCAGCACCCCAAACATAAATGCCAAGCACACACACACACACACACACACACACACACAAACACATGCTCGTTGTCTGTTAGACGCTGATACACACACACACACAGCCGTCATCTCACCTTAGTTCCAATGCAATCTGACATGGCCGAGGATTGAGTAACCTTCTGACGAGCGAGAGACAACATTGCAAGGGGTATGCAGCTCATTGGGTTAGCCATCAGCCATCCTAAATAGGAAATGAAGTGGCAGCAGGCACTCAGTCACACTCCAATATCCCGGGCCATGCATCTAGGACAACCTTATGTAAAGACAGAAGAGAACACGGCATTCTGGAACATTTGCGTTCCTGTAGGATGCTCCTCAGGGTTCCAAGCTGTGCTGAGGTATAAGCTTGGGTAGTCACACAGTAAAGGCCTCTTGTGGGGCCTGCCTTGCTCATGAATCATGCTGGGCTGGGGCGGGGGCAGGGGGATGGGGATGGGGCTGTTTAGTGCCGTTTTTGCATTTGAACCATAGAGAGAACAGCGGCTGTTACCATTGTAACGCTTCCTAATGAACCAAATGGCTTCCATGGCAACACTTGCCTCCGCTGCACTGTCCAGTACAGAGACACCTGTGGCAAATTCCCGGGGTCTGACGGCATGCTGATGGGTAGAACAACTACATTAATAATAAAAGTTCATATATTTGTTGGGCTATAATAAGGTATCCTACGCAGCTTTACAAAATGCTAGCAGATGTATTCATGGTTAATAAATGCAAGAAATTAATCCAGGGTGGGCGGTTTTGTGCAATGGCATGGAAGTTCCATATAAGTCCAGGGGGCGGGATATGGTCTAGTGTTTAGGGTGGTCACCTCCCAACTGGAAGGTTGCAGTTGGGATCCCCAACAAGCCCAGCCTACCTGTAAGCATTCTGGAGCAAGATGCCTGACCCCTACCTGCTCCTTTATACTTGTAATTGTACCTACTGTACTGTAAGCAGAGGTGGGAGAGTCAAACACAATGCACACTTTAAATGCTTGTCTGTGAATAACCATTGCTAAAGTCTTAATTATATTTATTTTTATTTTTTATTTTTTTTGTGCATGGGATTTATAAAGTACTTGAAGTACTTTTTACTTTACTTTTCATACTCTAAAGTATAATCCAATCAGACAGTCACAATGTGTCACTTTTAGCTTGTCGCTAATTTTCTTTGACCTGTCATAAAAATGTCAACATGAATGGAAAACAACACAATACAGTCAGGTACAAAATACGTTTTATAACCATACATCTTGTCAACAAAATACTCCAAAAAAACGTTTGAACCGGTTAAAATCCAGTAATAGGAACATTCCTGTTCGGGTCACTGTGTATTTGATCAATAAACACGAACTTTGAACTTTGAGATTTTTTTAAACATTCTCCTAGGACCTGTGTTTGACTATAAATGTGTGTTCTCAAGCTCAGATAGCATTAGAAATTTAAGGCTTCAAATCTTTTTTGCGCCTGGCTCGCAAAATAGTTCCTTTGATCTAATAACTTTTCAAATGGAAATCCAAGCTGTGATAGCTTTACTGATGGCAGCAGTAGTCCATTGCTCGACAAATCGGGACTGCGAGGAAATCTACAACAACCTTTCCAGCCTCAGCGGCGTGTACACCCTTGCCCTCTCATCACAACCTGTAGCCGTCTTCTGTGACATGGACACAGAGGGGGGGAAGTGGACAGTCATCCAGAGGAGAACGGACGGCTCTGTGAACTTCTACAGACCCTGGGAGCACTACAAAGCTGGCTTCGGAAGCACCTCGGGGGAATACTGGATAGGGCTGGAGAACATGCATATCCTCACCAAAGACAGGAGCTTCGAGCTCAGAGTAGACTTGGAGGACTTTCTGGGCAACAAGGTGTTTGCGCAGTACTCCTCTTTCTCCGTGGGCTCCGAGTTAGAAGGCTACGCGCTGACCGTCGCCGGCTTCAAGGACGGGGGCGCAGGCGACTCGCTCAGCGGCCACAATGGGTTCAAATTCTCTACCTTCGATAAAGATCAGGACACGTGGCCAAACAATTGTGCCAGTCACTTTTACGGAGCCTTTTGGTACAGCGCTTGCCATTCTGCCAACCTGAATGGTGCGTATCTGTGGGGTCAGACCTCTCACTATGCAACAAGTATGACCTGGAGTTCCTGGAAGGGCCAACATTACTCTCTGAAGGCTGTAGCAATGAAGATAAGACCAGTCCTTGTAACTTTATAGTAATATACTGTAAGAAGTACCTGAGCAAGATGCCTAACCCTTAGCTGCGCCTTACTACCTGTAAATGTACTCACTGTAAGTCGCTTTTGACAAAAGTGTCCTTTCAATGACATAATTGGAATTGTTACTGGGAAACAATGCTGTGAGTGTGTTCACCACAAAAAGGTGCATCCTTGCTATATGTGAAAGTATGGAGATACATACAGCCATGGAAAAAATTAAGAGACCACTGCATATTCTGTTGAATATAATAATATAAATATATATCAAAAATGTTAAAAAGTATATATTAAATAATTGTAAAAATTTAAATATGAATATCAATTTATTACATATAAATGTAATTGTATATAGATATTGTCTTTTTTTTTAATGGGCTGTATATACTAGCAAACACAATCAATCAATCCTTTACTATCTGACTAACCAAAACTCTCCTAAATGGCATAACACTGATGATGATATGATAATACACCAAGATAGATACTTACAATAAATAAAACGACAATTTACCATAAACCAAAGTCCAATGCTACTGTATGACTGTCCCCTCCTGGTCTGATCTGTGTAACAACATCAACTCTAGTGTTCACATATTCCGGTACAGCACTTTTCTTAACATTCTTGCCCAGCACTGTGGCATCTTATAGGTCTTCTTCCATAAGACCTATATTCCATCCAGTCATGAGAGAATAGGCCACTTCAATTAGTCCTAAAACCATCGATTTGACACCCCTGTGTTGCCCCGGAGAAGCAGCGAGGAAGCTCTGAGTCTCCCCTTGAGATCGTTGTAATTGAAGACAGACATGAGAACCAAAAGGTATGAAGCAATGTGTTTTATTCATCGGCACCCTGCACCTTTAGATTTTTTCAATAAACAGAAACAATTTCCATTTATTGTACAGAATGTCCAGCATTTCCTTATTGTAAAAAATATTTTTTTAATTGTAATGTTCATAATCATTACTGTAACAAATGTTTTACAAACTATATGCAAGCAAGCAAATGCGGTGAGGTTATACAATAAAAAAGGTGAAATCCAACACATTTTGATGAAATGGTTTTAGGTCTTTTCATCTTTCATGGAAAGGACCTTTATTAAACGTAGATTGTGAATTACCCAACGTAAATATATCAAATAGGCTTTAAAATTACTCGGATGGTAAAGAACGACAACCATGAAGCAATATGCAACCATTCATTCATTCATGCTTAATTTTGCTTTATTTTGCCATTCCTGTGTGTGAGACCAATATATCGTATTTCATATATTGTACCTCACACACTTTAGAGTAGTAGTCTGGGTCCTGAAAAAAAGTGCTTTTCCATAAGCATAGCTTTTTCCAAACGTGGGAGTTTTATTTCAACAGTAGAGACGTGTTTTATTTTAGGGGTTCCTTCCTATGAAACTCCTCACTGCACAAACCCAGAAATGAGCCAATCCCAATAATGTGCAGGCAGACACCATCTCCAGCAGATAATATGTTACTTTGACGGGCAGGGGAGGGAGGGTCTCTTCCAGCATGTACGCCAGGGTTTAGCCCAGGGGGGAAGGTACACAAGTAGCTACATGCGACCCCTCTTCCTCACCCCTCCTCCCCTGCGTGGGAGCCACAGATCACGCCCACGTCTTCCTGATGAGAGCAGTTGTGCTCGCCGACCCTCGACCTCTTGCACTCCAGCAGTGTTCTCTCCCCGCCGGTGCAGTCCACGTCGTCCAGCAGTATCCTGACGCCGGCGTGCCCCTGGCCCAGCGCCGCCCTCTTCATCACGGCCAGCGGCGCGGCCAAGCCCAGCTGCCTGCACACCACCGCCGCGGCCCGGAAGCCGAAGAGGTCGTCGCACACCGTCCCCCACTCGCCGCGCACCAACACCTCCACCCGGCCCCGGTCCCGGCCCGGCGAGCCGTCTGCGTTCACCAGCCGCACCGAGCCAGTCCGCAGGCGCCGCCGGCCCCGCCTGTAACCCCCCCCCTTCCCCCGCGGCAGCTTGTGGACCTGGTTGACCTCCGCGTCGGGCGCGGGGGGTCTACGTGGCGCGGGGGGTCTGTGCCCTGGAGGAGGCTGGGCAGGGGTTGTAGTCTGAGGGGAGGCAGCCGATTGGCTGGGGTGCTGTGTGGGTCTGGGGGACGGGCGGGGCCCAGCTGCAGGTGCGGTGGCAGTGGAGCGATAACCTACGGGGGTAAAACAGAATCACCCTTGTAGGACAACAACAACAACAACAGCAAGGCAGCCGACGTTCCTGAGGTCTGAGAGCAGAGACGTAAGAGGAACGTAAAACCCAAGGATGAAAGAATTAAGGAATTAAAATGTTGTGAGTGGCCATTTTGGTAAAAGAAAGTGTTTAGTTTGAGTTTTACGGTCAGCTCAGGGGGCTTGTTCACAGTGTTTCATCTACAGCATGCAAAGAAAAGATGTAGACACAGACACACAAAGATGAATGTCCAAACTGAGACGCATTTTGAGATGCAAATGCATTTATTTAAAATAAATAATGTCAATGACCCTGATTCAAATTCTGCAATAGTGCAAAGGATTTACACAAAAACAAGAACCTTCTGCTTCTCCAGTCTCTTCTATCAGCCAACATTTAAAGGTACACTCCTGGATTTGTTTCCCGAATTACCCGTGTTGTTCAAACAGCTGTGGCATTACAAAAATGAAGCTGTTCAGGTTTAAAACTCAAAGAGTGCATGACCCTCGCATACCCATGTGATAAGTGGCCTGCACTACTCTCTACTCCTTCCCTTACAGCCACACACACCTTCATGCACAGATGTGTTTCAAACATAAACAGTGAACTGGGGTGGAGATTAGGGGTTCTGGGGGCGCTATAAAGCAATCGAGGAGTGTAGACTTCACGTTAGCAAGAGTTGTGAAATGAATGCTAGCTACCACTAAGCTAATTCTACAGTACCTGAGTTCACAAACACACTAGTGCAAATGACACATCGCTACTGCTCTGCTCCCATACAAGCACATTAAAACTTATCCAGAAGTTTAAACACTGAGCGCAACTGTAGCTCATAATTTAAATAGTGAAACAGCTTTTAATAACGGGATTACAGGTGGTGAACAGAACTTCAGTTTTTCAGTCTCTCCAGATTTGGCAGTTTTTTTTTTTAGGATTGTATCATTTTTAGGTCAAACTGCATCACTTATTATGCAACATAAATAATTAAATTAATTACAACCGTATCAGTGAACATATTAAACCTTGTATGTTTTATATGGCAAGGTTCCAAACGGCCAGCCATGGTAACCATGGGGAATGGATATTTTGCCAAGAATGTTGATTTTGAATAAAATGGATGCCTGGAGGGTCTGAAGGGGCGCATAGCTATGGAAGGGTTAAAACACAGAGCAGAAATAAAGCACAGAAGAAGAAAGGACCTGGTCTGGTGCTGGTTGCTAGTCCCAGGGCCGGGTTCGTTGCAGGTCTACCGGTGGGTTTTACTGTGGGCCTAAGGGTAGGGTTAACCGCTGTACTCCTGTGAGCATGTTGGGTGGCCATGGGAGTTGTTGCTGTTGTAACCCGCGCAGTGGTGATTTCTTTCGTTGCTGGCGTTGCTTTTGTTGTTTTTGTGAAAGTTGCTCTTGTTGGTGGGGTTGTTGCTTTTGTCGTTTTTTTTGTGGTTGAAGATGTTGTTGTCTTTCTTGTTGTTTTTCTTGGGGTTGTCGTGGGAACAGGGGTTGTGGTCGGTTTCTTATTAATCACAAATTCTGCGGAAAGGAAGCCAGGGAAAACAAGGACGCAAGGCTAAACATGTTATCCAAGCTCTCCAGTAATACTGTAAACTTAGACAGACAGAGAAAGAGAGAGAGAGATGATTCTAGATCTTTCTACCTTCTTTGGGGTGAAAGTGAGTCAGCTTGCTCTTTACGTTGACTGGAGAAGGCTTGATGCTGCATTTGCCTGGCGGTGCTCTCCTGTGTGGTGAGAAGCAGTCCACAACGCTTAAAGGTGCAGTAGGCAGGATTTAAGAGCTATACATTTAGTGTAACTTCTTAGAAATGCCATAGACGTCCGTCAGCTATGAGTGAGAGTATGTGCTCTGGTTGATAGCCCCTGCCTCTATAGAAGTCTGTTTAGATTTAGAGCAGAGGTGGAGCAGAGGACTTTCTTTTGTTGTTTATAGCTAGCTGTCTCATATCCTATCTACAGCAGCTTTAACTGTTTTATAGACTAGGAGATTGAACTCAAACATGATCTCCCTATAAATCTCAACAGTGCTAGCAATACTGTGACAGCAGTGACAGCCATCCTACGTTGAAGGCCCAAAAGACTTTCACAACAGCTAGTGACCCAGGAGTACGCAGGGCGAGCCAGCTGAGGTGAAAAGGTCAAGGTAGTTCACCTGATAAAATGACCCTGTTTAAAGAGTAACCATGTACTAAAATCCAACTGCAGGAACAGCACCCTCTACAGGCAGAACAATTGTTATCGCAATTGCTTCATGTCCGGGTCCCAGAGATGTAGTTTTGCGACATCAAATAAACACAAGAAGCAACTTTTGTGTTTCTGTTTGTGTACGAAAATTATGCTTTTACATCATTAAATACAGTTGGGCAATTGGAAGGATAAGAACCACACACTTAATTAGTGCGGGCATCCACTTTTCCAACCTCAACCGCTCGAACTCTCTGAAGTCAGAGTTTGAAATTCCCACTTCCGCAATACAAGTTTATGTGATTTACTATCGTTCGCACGGCAAGTGACATCCCCCTGTTTCATGTACACAATGACCTGTTTTCAACCTGTAGAAGGTGCTGTTCCTGCGATTTTGGTTTTAGTGTTTGTTTTTCTGTTTAAGTTTAACGATGAGATGTAAGCCCATCTCTCTAATTTTTGTTTTTTTTACCCCCTTTGTGGTCATGATGATGTCACACTACCACTTTAATTATTATCAGTATTAATCAAATTGAATGTGTAGGTCCAAGTGTGTGCACTCCTTACCTGGAGGGATCCACTATCTTATAGACAACTCCCGCCCTGGCGGTAGCGCTAGCGACACCTGTTGCTAGGAAATACAGCTCACCTGCAAGGACGGGAGGGCATGTGATACAATGGAGAACTGGCAGGGTTGAATCAAATGTACCAGCATTGAATTCAACAAGTGGTGAATAGAAAAATAAAACTAGAGAAAAGGTGCAGATATGTAATGCCACCATCATCCTAAATGTCCCAGCTTGGCATTTGCTTGTACAATTAGGTAATTTTATCAGATGCTTTTATCCAGAGTGACATTACATGCTGCTATTACATGGAGCAGGTAGGCCAACTCTGGGGCTTGAGCCCATGCCCTTCTGCCTGGGAGTCCAACACCTAGACCACTAGACTATCCTACCCCCCTGCTTGTACACACGGTATATGACACTTAAACCCCTTTCGTGCACACGCACACACACACACACACACACACACACGCGCACACACACACACACACACACACACACACACACACACACGTAAACAAACAGTATCACTACCTGCCTCGTCCTCAGCAAAGGAGATGATGTATTTGTAGTAACTGTTGATGAGCTTCGGGAACCTGCAGGTCTGGTCTCTCCCCATGCAGATCTCGTTGTACTGCCACTGTCCCGTGGTGCTGTTCTCTTTCAAGGACATCAGGCGTCTAAACACACACACACACACACAAGCAAAGATGAACACACTACATGTGCATGTACAGTATATCTATCCACGTGAAAGCATGTGCCTTGCAAGCATACAGTATATGTATAGTGTTAGGCTTGACATTAACTCTTATGCTCAGCCACTGTGGCTTGGGATTTGAGCAAACAGTGTGTGCAGGTGCTCATGGGAGTTGTAGGATCATAGTGTCACATTGCAATGAGTTTATTATTATTTCAAATGCCTTTTGAGAAGACAACAATTACAAATATTTACAGAATATTCCACCCGCCAAAGTGGCTAGTAAGACTGACTGTGTTACACGCCCTGCCGAATTCTACCCGCATTCGGCAGGTAGGCAAGTGCTAATGTCAAGCCCTGTATACGCGCATAAAACAGTAAAGGTTTTGGAAGGTTTGCGTTCAGCTTGACGTAAAAGTGTTGGAATGATGATGTTGGACCACCCACCCGCTCATGAAGTCCCCAAAGATGTACAGTCCGTTGAGGTTGGGCATCTGACAGCCTCTGTAAACATAACCACCGGTCACTGACTTGCCCAGTTTGTGTGGATAGGCAAAGATAGGCAAGACGTCATCTGGACAGGGACAAGGGAAACGGGTCAGTTCATCACCACATCCACAAGGACACATTTAACCCCCTAACTATGTTCATTGGGGTAAAAGGATCTTACAGTTTATGTTGCCTTGACATCAGGAATTTTTTCAAAGTAAGCGATAGCCAAGACATTTACATTTTAGTCAATTTGAGCCATTTACAATCATTACATCAAGTAGCTGAAACAGCAGTACACATACTTTTACAACGGTGACATCAGCAATCGGCAGGCATCTGAGCTAGATTAGTTATTAAGCACCTCAGCTACACAGCAAAGCTCACACACATCTACAGTACTGTACTGTGGGTCTCACTAATCCCTCATTTAAGAATATATTTTCTGTGTACATAATAATATTTGGGTTAAAATATTGATTTTACTTTCACAGTTTGGGGCCATCAAATGTTATGAAAACAGACCAAAAATGCACTCACCAAGAGAGGAGTTTTGACAGAGTTTGCGGTCGTAGCAGCTGAAACCTTCTTTAGCCCTCCATCCATAGTTACCTCCTTTAAAATATTTATATTGTTAAAGAAAACCCAAAACACAACCAATTGGATGTACTTGGTACATGTACTTTATTGGTGCAATAGTAATAGTCTTACAAAGATAATGCTTAAAAATATTAAAAGGCCAAAAAGTATAATGTCGGTTATATTTTAAAGAGAATATACAATACTTGACAGTCCACTGGCAGTAAAACTAGCACATGAACAAGCATGCAAGGAAATGTGCAGTGGCATCTGACGACCAGAAGGGGCCACCGACATCTCCACGTCCTCCCAAGGTGAAACAGAGCATCAAAACCAGAGTGATTATACCTTTGACAATGAGGTCCACCTCTTCGTATTTGTTCTGACCCACGTCGCCACAGAACATCCGGCCTCGCCCCAAGCCTGTTACAGGGTCCCCGCGGTCAATGGAACAACGCCACATGTTGCGCACCCCATAGGCATAGATCTCTGCAACCAACCACGGAATGCACAGAGCGCATGCGCTTCAATATACTGTAGCTGGAAGCTAATTAGCATGCGGCTAGTTCCCAGCTGCAAAATGCTTTGCGGGGGCCAAATATTAAAAGGTGCGAAGAAGAATTGAGTCAGAATGAGCTTCTTAAATCTGAACGGGAGCGCCGGTTGCCATTGTTTCATATTGTTGCTAACTCTGGCTTGCTTCATCAAAGTTCACTACTGCACCTCAGCACGTTATTATATTATACTATATTAAATTATATTATATTATATTATAAATTTCATATTAGCTTTAAAACGCTGTTAAAAGCCTGTATTGCATAGTAACTACAAAAACCAGACAGGGATACATTAATAAATAAGCTATGGTATATAGCTGTTGATGTTTGGACAAGAGATTGTGATATATTTAGAGATTCATATATTTTGATGTCATGTTTCCTTTTTGGACTCAGACCTACCAGGCAGGGAGCCCTTTTCTCCCAGAAATGGGTTGTCTGAGGGGATGCTGTAGGGGGCGCCATCGTCATTGTTGTCAACATCAATACGCAGCACTTTGCCCAGGAGAGTGGACCTACACATACACACACACACATACACACGCACAGAGAAAGGTAAGGATTAGAGATACATCATTCTTACAGCTGCAGTTTCTATTTTTCCACTGCCTTCGCCTTTCCTTCTAACCTCTTTCAACTGCCATCTCTCCACCTTCCCTCCATTTCACATTAGCACACTACCCTCACTTTTGACACATATTTCTCTCTCTCTCTCTCTCCTCCACACACCAGCGTGTAGTGGCCCGCCGTGTGTGTAGGGTCAATATTGGACTTGGCAGTGCCTAGCGCCCCCTATCCCCAGCAGGGCTAATACAGCTTGTCAACAACACCTCTCGTCTCCTTCTCAGAGATGTAGCAAAGCAGGCTGCCGCTTAAGCGGGCCTTCCCACTGTTTGTTGTGGACGTGTTTCTGTGGCCTCTCGTGTTGAAACCTTCCGGTTATCACCACTTGGTTGGACACCTATTTCCAGATAGGGCTTTTCTCCGCTTCTGAAATTCCAGGACAATCACTCACCAACCCACCCATAACAAAACGAACGAAGTGAGGTAAAAACATGATCTTCTTGGCAGATGTAATACACATTGTGATTCAGGCCAATCTGCAATGTTGTTGAACTCCATTTCAGTAAGTAATTTCAGTAAGTTATTTCAGTAAGTTATTTCAGTGTAATGTCGGGCTGGCCGGGCTGTGCCGCCATGCCAGCGCTGAGCTACACAGACACGTTCTGGTGCCAAGACGTACACTACATGGTGCAGTCTCTATTGGACCATGACATGGCAGCACTAGCCAGCCCAGAACGAGCCAAACCCAACAGGGCTAGTAACACACACACACACACACACACACACACACACACATACATACAGTTTAGTGTGACAGTCTGACAGACACGGAGACAGACAGGCAGCCAACCCAGATCATACTGAAATGACATACTGCCTTGTTCAGCTTTTAACTAGGCTAGGGGGCAGGATAGTCTAGCGGTCTGGGTGTTGGACTCCCAGCCAGTAGGGGGCAGGATAGTCTAGTGGTCTGGGTGTTGGACTCCCAGAAGGTCGTGGGTTCGAGCCCCAGACCTGGCCTACCTGTAAGCATCCTTGAGCAAGAAGCCTAACCCCCACCTGCTCCATGTAATAGCAGCATGTGATTGTAAGTTGCTTTGGATAAAAGCGTCTGCTAGAAGACCTCATTGTAATTAACTAATTAATTATTAATGAAGAAGGGATTGTTTTTTGAAGTCGATAGACAATGTTAACTTGTAGTACTGTATACCCACTTGTTCTGAGAGTTGCCAAACTTCCCAAAAGGGTCCCCAGCTCGGCCTCCATCGCCAATGAAGATGTACAAATAACCGTCATGGCCGAAGAGCAGCTGTCCTCCATTGTGATTGGATGCTGGCTCAACCACCTCCAGGATTGTTCTGAACAGGGAAAGGCACATGTGCACAGCAAAAGTTAACTTTTGTTCACTTTGATGGTTTTTCCCCTGAAGCTTTAATCCCCTGTGTAGCTAAAAACACCAAATTCTGTCCCAAATCCCACGTGGGTATACATGGTTTGATAAAGATTCACGAAAAGCAGGATAGTCTAGTAGTCACCCAACAGAAAGGTTGTGGGGCAGGATAGCCTAGTGGTCTGGGTGTTGGACTCCCAGCCAGTAGGGGGCAGGAGAATTTAGTGGTCTGGGTGTTGGACTCCCAGCCAGTAGGGGGCAGGATAGCCTAGTGGTCTGGGTGTTGGACTCCCACCCGGGAATGTTGTGGGTTCCAGCCCCAGAGGTGGCCTACCTGTAAGCATCCTTGACCAAGATGCTTACCCCTACATGCTCCATGTAACAGCAGCATGTCATTGTAAGTTGTATTGGATAAAACCATCTGCTAGATTGCCTAATTGTAATCGTTGTGGTTCAATACATTTCCCAGTGGTACCACTGGCAGACCTTATAGGAAAATGACGTAGTTGCTCAATACAATTACAATAAGGTCATTTTAGCAGACACTTTTATCCATAGCGACTAACGGTACCATGTCCTTTTTTTGGTCAAAAATCATTGCTTTGGTCACCTGTAAGTTGAAGATCAAAGGTTCTTTAAGGGTGTGCACGTGTGCACGTTTACCTAGTCACACTCTCTCTCTCTCTTCTCAGAAGATTTGAGACTCGCACCAACACTACTTTTAAATCCATGTTCAAGGTTTGCAGTTTCGCAGAATGTACTGGTGAACAAAAACGCTTTTGACATTTTGATTTAATTCATTATATTCTTTCATTTAAATGCTTATTCGTACTCTTTTATTCTTTCATTTAAATGTCTTTTTTTACGTGACATTTTTAAATTCCGTTTTATTGTAGTATGTTTTAATGTGAAGCGAAGTGCCTTCTCTCCCTTCCTCTCTCCCTCCCTTCCTCTCTCAGCCCCTCCCCTCCCTCTCTCCCTCTCTCTCAGCGCCTCCCCTCACCTCTCGGAGGAGTGGTCCAGCTGGTTGTCGTCGTGGGTCGACAGCGTGAACTCACTGATGCGCACCTTCTCCTGCTTCTTGACAGACACAGAGTAGTAGACGTAAGCCTTCCTGACCGCGGTGAACCTACGGGGCGAGGGGGCGACCATTTTATCAATAGGTGATAAATTAAAAAAACACAACGTGTTACCGTTGCCAGCCAGTTGTCCTGGGGATTCCATTAAATTAATTAATTACTTAAGTCATTTCTTTTATTAAGTAAATTCATCAATTACTGTTTATAAGACTTTTTTCATAATCCACAGTAACTCTACAACTGTATTGCACGAACCGCTGAATTAAGGCGTGTACTCGGAGGATATATCAGTGCATTTTGGTTTAACTATAAAGTTTATATACTGTATATAGTACCCAAGAAACCAAAACATCAGCAGGATCGATGTGACAGTAACTTCCCTTTAATACCAGTGAATGAATTGCATTGAGCTCTAGCGTGTTACGCCACTGATGGACGACGTACCTTGGATGCAGGGCCATGCAGAGAAACCCCCTCTCGTCCCCCGCCCAGGGCGAGGTGAGGACCGCCTGCGTGAGATTGAGGAAGGGCCGGTCTACCCGGGACCCGTTGGGCAGATACACCCACACGTAGCCCAGTTGCTCGGCCACGAACCAACGATGGGTCCCGTCGTCGGCGTGGATCATGGCCACGGGGTTTCGCAGGCTGTTGGCGACCTCCTGCAGGCACAGTTCAAGGCATCCCTCGGGGTCCTCGCGCACCAAGCCTAGGTTAGCATTTAGCTCTGTGGAGGCAAATGGGGACATATAGAGGTCTCGTATGATGCTGCTGGTGGTTTTTCTGGGACTCGGAAAGCCCCATTTCTAACACCATTAGCTGTTAGAAGAAAAACCCACAGCACGTGAATCTATTTCTGGCCACTAGAGGGTGGTTGTCTCCAAAACAGATTCGAAAACAAGCTTGCAGCTAAGCCACTCCCCCTGTGTCTTCCAACACCAGTCAGCAATAAAAGCACCACTGTTGGTGCCAAAAGCCTTGCCATTCGTGTTGCTATATTTTTGCTAGTAAGCTAAAAATATGCTAAATGTGTACATGGGGGGTAAACGAAGACATTCAAATGTACTGAATTTACTCTACCTGCGTTCGTTAGCACATTGGGGTAGCAGTACTGCTTGTCCTTCAGCACCAGAAAGTCACAGAACCTCCGGCGGTCGTCCTCAATGCCGGCCGTCAGATTGGCGAGGCACGCCAAGGTGCCGGGCCCGACGCCAGGCCCCGCGCCGCCGCCCAGGCCCTCCAGCAGCAGGCTGAGAGTGTAGCGACACTGGTGCCAGTAGTCGGAGCAGTAGTCGCCGCACAGCCCCGGCAGAACCCGCATGGGCGTGTTGGCGTCCTCTGCGTCATACAGGTGGGCCGAGTATGGCGAACACTCCTGATGTTTACAGTTTAGGATCAGAATCGGAATTCATCCAAAGTGACTTACGATGAGTACAATTACAAGTAGGCCTATTAAGGAGAAGGTATAGGAGTTAAGAATCTTGCTCAAGGATGCTTACAGGTATGAAGGCCGTTTAGATTGCTGTTCCCCAGTACACCGCAAATCTTACAATCAGGTCATTTAGCAGACACCTCTATCCGAGGTGACTTACAGTGAGTACGATTACAAGTATTACAAGGAGCAGGTAGGGGCTCAAACCCGGGGCTCGATCCCATGAGCTTCCGGTTGGGGTACAGGGGTTCGCAAACTTTTCGGCCCCTGACCCCCAAAATAACACAGCGCCACAGTGCCATTAGTACAGTTGTTTTCATCCCTCTAATCTTTAATTATATTTTTATTAAAGATAATACAACATAATAATAATAATAATTAAAGAAAAAACACAATTCTGTGAAAAATGCAACCCGCCATTGATCCGTTGTTTTGGTGGAAGTATCTCTTTAATTTGTCCAATTTAAGAGCTACCCTATTACACTGAGGAACTGTAGACAACGCTGCTTTCTGATCTCCGCGTGTATGCACAGTACATGGACTGTATGTGGACTAGGCTTAATCCCTGTCGCTTAATGTATTTAGCCTATGTGGATTAAGCACTGCATTTTAGTGCAATCTATACTTTCTCGAAAGCCTTGGGGGGGAAAGAAGAAAAAAAACGTCACTTTTTATCACACAATATTTAGTGAGGGACTAAAATAAGGGATATGCAGTGTATAAGTTACCTAAGAAAAGGGACATGTGGGTTCTTCACCACTACAGTCGGGCTGCTCAGGCCTGGGATATATACAGCCTGTGTGATTAAACAGTCAGGATGGTCCAGATAGTTATTACCTCACAACCAGGTCCACGCCCAGCGGTTCGGCGGTGAGCTGCAGACACAGAGACTCACCAGCCAAACCGCCGTCTGACCAGAATGGAGGGAAATCCCTCATGTGAATACGTGCATGCGATACGGACAGTGCTGGGAAGATTACTTTGGCAATGTAATAGGTTACCGATCACAAGTTACCCCATTAAAAATGTAATAGTATTGTAACTATTTAAATTACTTTATCAAAGTAATGCAATCCGTTACATTTAATTACTTTTTGATTACTTTTCTAAAAACGTTTTCAACTGTTGACCATTTTCAAATGTTTAAACCTATCTGTAGTCACGGTGACAACCCCCCGACAGCAACTTAACTGGCAGGCGGGTGGCGCTGCACATTCAGGAGAACCAATCAAAAGCATCAGAATAGCATCAAACTTTACTAAACGGCCGTGGCTGGAAAAGGCAAAGGAAGACATTGTAGTGCACATGAAAAACATGCAAAGCAACAAAATTAATATTATTCAACATATAGCCTAGCTTTTGTAACCCCCAATGCAATCATGAACATCTTCATAGGTAACTGTAATTTAATTACAAGAATTACAGTTACGTTTATTTTGAAATGAAATTACGTAACGCCGTAACATGTTACTAGAACTAGTAACATGTTACGGTGTTACGTAATTTCAATTAATTTACTCCCCAACACTGGTTATGTCCGTCCCCACGCAGGGGCTCTTGCTAGAAACTCTAGAAATTAAAAAGTTTGGCCCCTCAACACTGATGTGTTTAGCTTGATATGGTAGCACCTCATTTATGGGGCCCCAGAATGAACAGTACCCCCCGCCAACCACCTTCTCTGCCTGCATGACTATTGTTCAATGAATATGTGTGCATGTGTGTTTTATATTTGCAATGACAGATGAGCTCCTTTAACTGTAACAGAGACGCTCTGTTAAGCAACATGAAAGTAACTTGTTGGCCAGAGACCAAAGCTTTCCTGAAAACACTTTTTAGATGTAGGAGAACACAAACAATGTGGGCTATTCAGTTCAAAATGCCAAGTCAGGAAGCCAAGCCAGAAGCTTCTAGAACAGATGGTGGTGCCGAGCAGATTGCAGCTGAACTGATTCATTCTGTCCTGGCGCGGCAGTGGAGGAACAAGCTTCCTGCAACGGTCAGGACGGCAGAGTCACTACCGATCTTCTGCAAGAGACTTAAAACTCACCTCTTCAAGATCCACCTCGGTACCTCGGCCACTGATCTTTCTACCTCATAGCACAAATCCCACTATAACAAAAACCCTCTATAACAATCCTTGTTTTATCTTCCTTTCCTCCTTTTAAAAAAAAACACTTTTCTCCTTTCTACTCTGTTAGATCAGCTCTTAGAATTTGCCAGAATTGAGGCTGCTAGCAATTAATGTGTGAGGAGTGAATGATAACCTTCAAGTGAATGATAACGTTGGAGTAATGGGGCAGGATAGTCTAGTGGTCTTGGCGTTGAACTCCCAGTCAGAAGGTTGTGGGTTTGAGCCCCAGAGTTGGCCTACCTGTAAGCATCCTTGAGCAAGATGCCTAACCCCTATCTCCTTCATTTAATAGCATCATGTAATTGTAAGTCGCTTTGGATAAAAGCATCTGCTAAAGGACCTAATTGTAATTGAGTAATGTACTAAAAATGCACAAGTGAAGTAACCTGATGACATGATGCTGTAAATGTAAAAGGATGTCCTTAAGCACCAATGTTCAAAGCCGAAGGTTTTTACAGAGGGAATTTTGTATATCTCTTTTTCTGTCAACAGCCATAAAAAAATTAATTTTCTATATGTTTTGCTGGTATAAAATGCTATATAAATCAGGCTATGAATAATATATGAACAAACCCCTCTGTAAGAATATTCAGAATATAGACAGGAAGAACTTTGGAGATTTCTGGTTCAGAGTAGGATTTGTTTAGAGAAAACGGCCTTTAAAGATATGCATTGTAATTAAAATCTAGAGACGCTAATAGACAAAGTGTTGTAAAATAAACACCTCAATGTGTATTTTGGACGTTTTCTTTCCACTAGTATGAAAGAAAACATGTTATGGAAGCAAAATAGCCCAATATCGCAAAATAGACCAGTGCATGAAAAAAGGACGTTTTTGCCTGTAGTGGCTTGCCTTAAGACAGCCTTGTGAGCACATGTGTTGCATGCTATGAATTACTTTTATAAATCACATAAGGGTACACATACAGTGTAAGCAACACTGAACAAAAAAGTATGCATTTTATCTTTGTATTAATTTTATTTTTGTATGAACTGTACGAACACTTCTCCAACTGTGACTGGAATTTCGGTGTCTCTACTGTTGGAGTCTTTGATGTAGCAACCCGGCATTATTCCGACACTCTCCAATTTCGGCTCTTTTCTGTCAGCGAAAGGCACGATAATCACGTGTAACTATTGACAGCTGTTCTCTGACAATGCCTACAATTGAGGCCGCTATAATTTTCGTGTTTATCCTGCATGGCTCACAATAGACTTCGTTTGAGCTTTGTGCTGGAAAGAACTCAGCCTTTTGTTTCGCAAGACCCAGACTTGAGTGTGGAAATCAAGAACTCACTTAATGACGACTTTGCCCAACCAGCAATGGTTGCAATGGCAACGCTTTTATGAAGAAGGTATTTGGGACCGGTGGCGTTAAAAGACACGAACATCGTTAGCTGTTAGTCATTTCTGTTTACTTGATTTTGAATCCATTTATGGAGAATACACAAAACCCAGGAGAAAGTCTCGAGGACATGCCGTGGCCAATGCTTACTAAGTAGAACTAGGTTGGTTTTGTTTGGCTTTTTAGAAAATCTGTTTTTCCTCAGATTTTTCAAAATACTCCATTTTGAAGGTCGTGTTTTACTACAACCGATTACATACCTGCAGGTTGTTGCTACATGGACTAAGGAATTACAGAGAGGTGGGTAACAGAATAAATTAGACAAAGAGAGACAGAGAGAGTAAGAGAGAAAGCGAGAGAGAGCTCCGGTCTCATAAAAGGAAAAAGCAGATTTCAAGAAGGTCTATTAGGCTTAGTGACTAAGCTAATAAAAGACCGTGTCATTCTCTAGGAATGGCAGAACGGTGTAGTGTTTATATTTAGGATTAGGAGTTAGGACTATAGGCTACAGGGTAGTCATCCCACTGTGTATTCTCTCACAAACACACACAACTATAGCTCATCTCCTCCTACAGTTGTATTTTTCCTCTGCTCTACAGCCTTTGTCTATACATCCCGTCCCCTTGCCAGAGAAGGAAGTTAGAGTTGTTCTGGCTGGTTCACACAGGGGGTCCTTGATACGAGGGCCAGAGCCCCAGCGGGCAGCTGCAACAGAGGGCCTCAGTGTGGCAGGTTTATCCAGGATAAGTATCCTGGCAGTGGGGTAACTTGGCCACCTCCGAGGCCTCCTTCACCTCTCGGCCACCTCAAACGCCGGACGACCGCACTGTGCTCCCAGATGTAACAGATACTATAACCAGTGTCCGTATTAATCTGAGGCCCGGGTTGGCCCGGCACCCCTGAGTTCAGGTCAGTGGCACGTTCCACATGCTCAACTATTAGCAGCAGAGACGTTGTCCTTGCATCCCTGGTGTCGATGAAACCACACAGGCATACAGACGTGGCATTGTCCATGTCAGAGATGACAGTATTGGTCCCCAGACCATCCTTTTGCCATTTGCATGTGATAATCTTTCCCTTGCATACCCATTAATTTATTATTGTAATAAATCACTGTATTCACTCATACCTACTTAGTTTTCAGAGTTAGCATAAGTAGGCCTATATCAGAGGTTACAATTATGCCCTAGAAAGGATGATGGCCTAATACCTTGATGAATATATGATTATAATTATAATTTGAATGTATTATAATTATACACTTTATTCAAAAGAAACCTTGGGATGGTTTTGCAGGGGTAAGCTTAAGCAACCAATATCGGCTACTTCACAATATTAACAGGTTTGCGAGCTTCTTGTGAAGTGCCATTTTCCCACCTCCGTGCATTGGACCCCAGGTCATAGAGACCCAAGGGCAATAGGTGTTAATACTTCTTAAGACAATATGAGGGTTAAATGGGCATATGCAAAGGACATACTGTAGTATAATTACAACACATGTACTGTATGAAAAGGCCATAAACAAGTAATAAAACATACAAAAACTGGTTGTTCACAAATAGAACTACATCTTTTTGTCATATGGGATGGGATGACTAATCATTTATTATGTGTTTTTTTTCAGTATTTTCCCCATTTTCACATTAGCATGCCTATGCATCACACACCAGTCCCTGCCTGGAAAAGACCTGCAGACGGGTATAATTATCACCACGACAGAAACCTATATTTTAGCAGTAAGAGGATGTGTCACTGTCTTAAAGCAGAGCATGATGCAATCACTTGGAAGACACGTACACATTTGTTTTGTTTTTGTTCCCCAGGACTTTATCAGGAATGGGTTTTATTTTTTATATGTCAGCGCAGACTAAACTGTTGGAAGATAGGGGAAGAGAGAAACTGCAGTGAGAGTTTCTTGTCAGGCTCCTGTAGCACGCCTGGCTGGTATAACACTGTAATGAAACACTCTAGGGTTGTACCGCAGTGTAAATGAAGACTTCTGAAAGCCATCCTAGCATGCGTCACGTTGGGGACCGTTTTAATTGTTCTAAAGACGGCTAATGTATATGTAGTACTGTACTGATAATATTTATAAGACTATATAATCTGATGTCTAGGAGGAACATTCCAAACAAAATGATATCAGCATCAAGCAGCAGTGGTTGCTCCACCAGAGAGAAAGGGGCAGAACTAAATAGAGTATAAGCTATATAAAGGCACACATGCAGTTTTTTTAGTTGTCAACACGACCTAAACTGGACAGGTTTGACAAACCAAACAAAAACAAACCCAAGACCCATGAACCCCATGTTGTTTTTTACCATGTAACATTAATATGTATGAATGAACGACATATTTTATGTTGAAACTACATTTTTGAAATAATTGCGTGATCACAAGATCTCAACATTTTGGATGACCCTCCCTAGTCCCACCCCGCGACCCCTTGCGGGGGGCCTGACCCCCACTTTGAACCAACCCTTTCGGCAGCTTCTTACCTGGCACAGGATGCTGCGTATGTACTTGCCACAGGTGGTGTAGCCTGAATAGTCAAAGTTGTCCATGATGGTGTAGAACCTTCCGGATATCTCGTCGTCTCTCTCCCGGTCGCAGCAGCCAAACTCAGCGTACTCCTTACAGAAGGCCAGCGGCTGGCGGGGCTCAAACGGAGGCTTGTAGTCTAAACACTGCGGGTGACAGTGCCCCCGCATGGCGTGGAGGAGCATGACGAGCGCTGGCAGGAGCAGGGCAGTGCGGGAGGTGGTCTCCGGTGTAAGCCGTTGGGACACCGCAGAGATGCCCATGGCGCAGTGGGTGGCAGTGGGTCAGGAGGGTGTTGCGGTGAAATGCTGTATAGTCAGTAAGCTAGCATATGTAGCAATTAGAATGTGACATTACACTCTGGGAGCAGAGGGGAAGACCTGCTTGTGTCAATACACAGTGCTGCACTGTTTGCCAAGCACAGGTTTGCGCGTGCAAATGCGTATGTGTGTGTGTGTGCAAGACACACTGATCGGCCTTCACACCTGCCTGCAAGTTGGCCTGAAATGTGCTGTCGGCCCAGGATCACTCACCCACTCAATGCGTTCCTTTTGTCAGGCAGTCCCTGAGGTGTGCATGAGGGCATGCTGGTGCACGTGAAGTCAGTTCAGTCTCAGGTTTATGTCTGAGTGGCTGGATCTGAAGCTGGGAGGATGTGCTGAGATTGGAGACATACGTCCGGTCATCTTGCCAGGGTCCGAGGGAGGCCCAAAGCTCCACTTTATTTTCTCTTAGCCATGACTTGCAGTGCTGTCACAAACGTGCTTAGCCAGATCCTGCTTAGCCAGAACATCTCAGAATGAAAGAAAAACACCCACAATGTTTAGAAAAAGAAATCCAACAGCTCAGAGAGGTGACAGTCCTTCACCAGGCAGTGTGGAAGGCTTTTTTAGCCCGAGCCTCCGCTTGGGTTAGGCGTCCGTGAGTGTGTTTGCTCTGGACATGTGCTCGCTCGCCGCAAGGGACAAAAAGAGAGAGAGAGAGAGAAGGAGAGAGGTTCTTTCATTCAGACACAGAGCCACGCTGCAGCCTAAACTTAGTATCCTCCCACTGTGCCTCTCCCCTCCTCTTCTCTCTCTCTTTTCACATTGCTCTCTCACCCAGACACATACATTCCTCGCCATAGTGCACAGTCTATACTGCCCTGAAGTTGCAACTCTCTCGCCCCCTCACTATTCCTGACCCCCCGTCTCTCTCTCTCTCTCTCTCTCTCTCACACAAACAGACATACACAGCATTCCCAGACCTCCCCCCTCCTTCCCCACCGCTTTCAGACAGACCCATTCACACTTGCGTGTGCGTGCGTGCGCGTGCATGTATGTGGTTAGATGTTAACATTAGTACGTGTCCTGGAAGTGTAGTCCGATGGAAACCGTTCCACGTACGTGAACACGGGCCATTATGTTTGATATCTGAAATAGAAAAGCAGGAAGTGTCTCCTCTGTCTGTGCCTTAACCTCCCTCAGGACCTAGGTATTATAATGCCATCCACACATACTGTATAGGAGCAACTAAGTGGAAACATAAACAAACTATAAGACCAACCTGATTTGTAACTGACACTTGCGATGTACCCTTTACAAATTATAGTTTCATAATCTAGTTATATTGTAGACCAAAACCAAAGCAGAGCAGTTGTGTGTGTGTGTGTATGTGTAGGCTCATCCATGTGTGTGTTTGTTTGTGTGTGTGCATGCATGCCTATAGACATACTGCTCCCATGTGTGGTTCATTATTCCCCAGCTAGCCGTCAGATCAGAGAGAACCTCCCTGCCTGTCTGGCTGGCTGTCTGTCTGTCTAGTATAGGGTTTCAAACCTTTTTCTTTCTATTGTTCTGCTTTGATGGTGTGTTTAAACACTAAATTACTCCAGCAGGTTATGTTTGTTAACCCGATGGCTTTAGAACATCAGAGTCACTTTTCTTTCCAAAGATTTAACGTTTGTAAGGTTTGCAGCTATATTTAAACTTTTTTTGTGGGAATCTACATTCTGATGAATGTAGATCTACACCAGGGGTTCCCAAACTTTTCAGCCCCTGACCCCCGAAATAACAGTGCCAGAGACTCGTGACCCCTCAAGCCCCGGAGGTGGTTGAAAAGCATACAAACGTGCACTAATAGGCCTATCCAATGTACCCACTTAGGGAACCGCTGATCTACTGTCACGGTGGCGTATAGGCGTGGTGACCCAAACGCAGAACAGAGAGCAGGGGAGTCAAACAGTGGTGTTCAGGGTTTTAATCAAAAGTAATCCACAAGGGGTAAACAGAAAAACAGAAAATGTCCAAACTAAAAATACAAGACCAA
>JAOEHI010032318.1:0-24102 GCA_025447815.1 Percopsis transmontana | reverse complement strand
AGAGAGAGAGAGAGAGAGAGAGAGAGAGAGAGAGAGAGAGAGAGAGAGAGAGAGAGAGAGGGAGAGAGAGGATTAAAACAGCAAAGGTGGCGCAAGATGGTGGCCTGCCCCTCTCTCTTTGTTAAAATTTGTTAAAAGAGGCAGGCACTTTGTCAGACACGTAGCCCAGGGTGGAACACGCGTATGCTTTTGAATTGTCTGGCTGTTGCACTGGTTTGGCTCTGAGATCAATTAACGGGCCTATTTGTTTTGTTACGAAGATAGAGACAGCAAGAGCCAATAGAGCAGAGAGAGAGTGAAAGAGAGAGGGGGGGGGGGGGAGAAAGCGAGCAAGACAGATGCAGAGCTAGCTGATTAGCTAAGCTTATCAGCTAGGGTATTAGCAAGAAAGCAGCGACAGGCTTGTGTTGGCTAACACATGTAAACTTAATAATAGTACACAGATGCTGTGATAGCAGGGTATGCTGGGACGCACGCCGTGCATGTCAATTGAGAGAATGCTAGGAATGCCAGGATGTTTATACCCTCGCTTCAGGGTTACAGGTCACATGAGAACCAGCTTGGGGATACTGCTGCTCCCCTGGAGTTGCGCACGAGTCGAGGTCAAATGGTTGATAAATAGACCTAAATGTGATGAAGACGTCCATGCAAGCACAACCCTCCCACTCCCCCAGACACACACACACACACACACATACACACACACACTCTCAAAGGCAGGATCAAAGGCAGGATCAAAGGCTAACATGTACAGTTTATGTATAAATATGTAGGTTTGTCCACTGAAACTGACCCACAGAAACTATGTAAATAAACACACTCAGACGCTTAAGCAAACTCTAGGCCAACACTGCCTTCCATAAGTGTCTAATTGAGAGAGAACAGGTTGTTCGTGGCTCTCTATGTCGCTCTCGGCTCCATCCACTCCTGAGTCCAATCCAAGCGTCTTAATTAGCATGGGCTATTTATTTTATGGCCTGCAAATTGGCAGCCTCGCTCCACTGAAAGTCTGGAAAGAGAGAGAGGCAGAGAAAAGACGGGGGGCAGAGATAAACAGGGAATCGAAAAAAGCGGTTGAAAATATTGATATTGGGCAGTATAACGAGAGGAGAGAGGAGTGGAGAGGAATAAACGGGAGAGAGTGACGTGGAGGCATATTACGGCTGAAGGGAGCGGATTATAGCTAGCTGGTCATGTTTATGTATGAATGCCTGCTCTTTCCCAGTGACGGACAGCTGCGTAAGAACCAGTGGCGAGGTTCACTCCTGGTGCTTCGGCTTAAAACTTTAACGAGAGCTCGGGCTCAGGGGTGTCTGTCGCCCCCCCCCCAAGCCTTTTTAGACTCAAAGGGACTTCACCCGGTCATCCTGTCATTTTAATTCAATACTCCAAAATGACCCGCTAATGTCCCGCTCTTTGGACAAAAAAGCTGACAGGTGGCCGATTGTAATGCGCAATGGGGACGTAGATGGTGCCACTGCCGCTCCGCTCTGCTTCACCCCCCTCTGCTACGTCCCCCCCTCCTACCCCCGCCTAGACATTACAACCGAAGAAAGCTCTGTGTCCTACGGTCTCCGTCATTGGACATACCGGCCTACCGACATACCGGTTTTACGAGCACACCTGTGTCAACACTGTTTGGGAAGGGGTAGCGGAGGGATGAGGGTGGAGGGGCGGGGGCTATGGGGGCAGCCGGGCCTCCACCGACCTGATGGCGTAGGTCACATCTGGCACGGAGACGTACTGTCACTGGAAGGCTAAGACTGGAGCTTTCTTTTAGGAGAGCGAGATTACGAACCCCTCCCCCATCTCTCTCTCTCTCACTCACACACACACACACACACACACACACACACACACACACAGCTATTCCTGAGCCCCACCACATCATCATCATGCGCTTATTCTGCCATAGTGCTAATTGGCAATATTGGGAGTGTTGATGTCATCGGCACTGTGGACATGCTAAATGTAACGTAAGTAAGCTAATGTGTGTGTGTGTGTGTGTGTGAGGCTAGCATGCCACGCGTCACCGGCTCCAGGTTAATGTTTGACTTAGTGTTGAAACAGTTAATGCTCCACCAGCCATTAACCCCTCTGTCAGCTGAGCATAACATTGGGGTGTGTGTGTGTTGGGGGGCATAGCCTGGGCTAATGATCAGCCAGAGAGTCCCATGGAACATAAACAGAGGTGATTTACTTTTCAGTCTTAAGACCAACACCTGGGGGCCCCTGGCTCTGGCCCCTAATAGCCCTGACCAGAGAGAAAGGGATGGATGGATGGATGGATGGATGGAAAGAGAGAGTGAGTGTGAGGTATATTTGGAAAGGAAAGGACTGAATGAAAGAAAGATGTTAATGGGAAGGTGGCTGTAACATAACACAAACCAGTTAATATAAAGGATTTGTCATGTTTAAGGAATGTTTCCAGCATGAAGCTGCCTTAATGATTAAACACGGACTCTTCCCTTTGCTTTCAGCACTCCCAGTCAGGGCTAAATACAGACACAGCTTCACAAGTCATTTGGGAAAGGATATTTATTTGAGACTTAAAATAAATCCCTAGCACTTGGGGATGTTGAAATCAGATCTGCATTAAAGATTATTCGGCTGGCCCAGTTAACCAAACTTTAGTAAGTCAGCAAGACAGACAGAATGACAGACAGTTGTTTGACTGTTTCGTGTAAACGGGTTGATGCAAGAAGCCATTACCGCGGGCAACATAAACGCTGGAATGTGTAGTCACAGCTTGCTGGTGAATGTTTTGGAGTTTGCTATTCTCCTCTCTTCCTGTCGTAAATTTAGCTTTTTTTTTTTGTTTAAAAGCGGCACTTGTGCTGGCCCCCTATATCTGCTTTATCTCTGATGAAGTGATAGGCATGGCTGCCTGCAAGAATGTTTTATGCCTGTGTGTGCGTGCGTGTGTGTGTGTGTGTGTGTGTGTGTGTGTGTGTGTGTGTGTGTGTGCGCAGCACACGTGTCAAGTGATGATGGGCTGTGTCCCTTTTCATGCTGGGAGGTTTATTTGTTCGTCAGGGAGTCAAACCCTTTCATATGTTTAGAGACCTCGTGCTTCTTGTTGGCTGTTTTACAGTATAACACACAACTTTCTCTGGAGGAGCCGCCTGAAATCTCCCTGTTGAAGTGTTAAAGCTGCAGAGAAGCAAACAAACAACGTCAGAGTGAGAGAAAGAGAGAGAGCAATGGTTATATACTTAGCATTTGGCTGACAATGGTACATTTCTTTCTGAAGTAGCTTCTCACAAACAAGCACATATTGTGCACAGACTCGTACACCATAACCAGTACACAGAACCTAAGAAGAAAAAAAAGAAAAAAAAGCGCAAGCTAGGCTGGTATCAGTGAATGCCGCTCACGCAAACATCAACACAAAGCATCCTGGGTACCGAGGGGAGCGAGGGACAGCGTGGGCGAGCGAGTGCCCGCCGAAGCACCTCCTGTGGAGACGCGAGATAAAAGAGATGCGGTGGCTGATTATCTTGCTGGGGTAGGGACATGAAGCACTCTGTCTTCCCTCTCTGCTCTATTTTGTTTGATGTGTTCCTCCCGTCCTTTTTGTATGAAGGTGGAGAAATCCAAGGCTGACAATAGCGCAGTTCGTTGTTGGCCCAATAAAAAGTATCAAAAACATATTGAAGCAAAATGTAAGGCTACTTAATGTTGTTGCTTCTTTTTTTGATTGATTCAATTTTTAACAGCAATTCATCGATTAATCATTCAACATACATAAATCCACTGTTCTATAAAGCCACATTTTAGCCTCTCCTTTAAATGTCAACTCTCTTGAGAGTCAAAACACTGTATTTGTTGGCTTTTAACTCTGGAGGAGAAAAAGGAGAAAATGCCCTCCCCTACATTCAGATGACGGGTGGACAGGCTGTAGTCAGGCCTGACGGTGCTGAATTTAGTGCCACTCAAGAGCCCTGAGTGACAGGAAAAAAGCAGTTTGCTGCGTTCTCCTAAACGGCTGCTAACGATGACTGCCCACAATTTTGGAGCTTTCGATCGACGACAGTCCCATTAGGAAAGCTGTCAGACTAACCTCCATGAAGTTAGCACCCCATATGACGAGAATGTAAATAAAAGTGTTTGGATTTGTTTGTGCATCATTCGAAATCATTAAAAAATGTGTGAGCAAACGGTTACACGTTAACGTCTCACATTAAGCCTCTTGGCGATTCGGCCCATTCCAGCGCACGACAAACGTGTGGACGATGATGTCACCATAAAATAAGCCTCAATAAAACTGTGAATAATGACGCACAAATGTTTGTTTTGTTTACACAAACATGCACAGAAGATGCACAAACGAATGTGATCACTTAAAAGTGATATAATGGGGTGCTGAGGACGTCACGCAAATTTTTAAAAACGCATTTAAACGTTTCTCTAAGGGTTTGAGCACAAATATTTATTTTGTGTGCACAAACAAATCAAAATGCTTGTATTTACATTCTCATCATATGGGTGCCCACTTGACGAAGGTGTCAGACTAGCGTGAAAATTACATTACCTACCTTGGGCACATTTATCAACGCTAATGGCCACAAATGATTACATGGAATTACAATCGTCAGTTTCCCCCCCCCTCAACTGTGTTTGATTTGTAGTATTTGTAGTTTCTACTTGGTGTTCAACTCGAATATAGGAGGCTGGGTTGCAGGATGTTTTTTTATACAGAAGATATCTTTAAAAGATAGCTTTAAAATATAGCTTTAAAAGATAGCTTTAAAAGATCCTTAGCTTTAAAAGATCCTTAGCTTTAAAAGATTCTCTTTTCATTCTCCCCCGTGTGTCATTCACTTCTGAATCATAGTCTCGTGCTCATAATACGGTGAGGAATGACTAATATGGGAAATGTGTTAACGCACTCATCAGCTGAAAGGCGGATCTCCGGGGAGCTGTGAATAAATATTTTGACTTTCTCTTCTTAAAAATGTGTCCGTGTGTGTAGAGGCATTTGCAATCATCACCCCTTCCTACAATCAGCGAGGCTGTAATCCTGCCTCTTATATGTTTCCCAGACGTGTATAATGATGGGGCTGGTGTGTGTGTGTGTGTGTGTGTGTGTGTGTGAGGAGGTCACTGCAACACAAATCAAGCTGTTTATTCATCATTCCCTCACTGCTATTTCTGGTGATTGAGTCTTTTCACCATTATTTACACTCACAGGCCAGATGTTTTGAGAAGGAACACGCTCGCACACGCACACCCACACACGCACACCCACAAACACGTGCGCTGAATGACGGATATAGAAGTGCTGCATTAATGACAAGCTAAACTAATTTAGGAACTGAGAGAAAAGCCGGGGAGCGCGTCGGGGAGAGAGGACGGAGAGAGCACACGTTGTTGCCGCCTTCAGCCCATTGTAGAGCAGAGGCCATCAAGGTGGTCTTAATGTATGGGCCATAAAGCGTCTTGTATTCAACAGAGAGATTCTCCGTGCCGGTGTACAAAGCCAGCCGAAAACAAACAGCAGTAAAACCCTGGTGACTCAATGTTTTTCTTTTTCTTCCTCGCGTCCCCCCCGACCCCACCCCTTCCTCCTCTATTCTCTATTTTTCTCTGTCTCCGTATCTCTCTTCCTGTTTTCCCGTTTCCTCAGGCCCAGAATGCTCGAGAAACTTCACATCCAACAGCGGGGTCATCAAGTCCCCCGGCTTCCCCGAGAAGTACCCCAACAGTCTGGACTGCACCTTCATGATCTTCGCCCCCAAGATGTCCGAGATCATCCTGGAGTTCGAGAGCTTCGAGCTGGAGCCCGACACGACGCCCCCTGCTGGCGTCTTCTGCCGCTACGACCGCCTGGAGATCTGGGATGGCTTTCCCGGAGGTGAGAGGCAGTCATTTCAGTCAGCTAGCTAACCTCCTAGCTAAATGAGCTAGGTGACTCTGTATCTTTACCTCAAAACCTTGTTTTAGAGAAAAGAGGTAGAACTGGTGGCAGTTTATATTTTCTTTTGGAAATGCAATGGATGCGCAGGTGTGCCCGATACTGTTGAATGTTTTTATTTATATTTATTATAGTCAGTCTTTATTGAGCCAGTTTGCTGAGCGTTTGACATTTACAGTGCTGTATAAGCTGAGTGAAGGCTGCAGCATGTATGTTTCAAAGAAACCATAAATTATTTAACATATCGGGGAGGTCGAGAGAGAAAGTAAATGAGAGAACGTATTCATAGCAGCGCTTCCATTCCCTGGGCTCTCATGCTTTGAGGTCCGGTAAAATCAAGCTTCTGAAGCTTTCCGTTTCTCACCCCTCTCTGACCAACAGTAAATAATTCCTCATATAGTATCAGTGTTCCTCATATAGTATCACTACCACAACAGTATAATTTCACTGTTTGGCTTCATATAAAGGTGTCAAAAACCATTTCCATAACTTGTATTAATATTCTACTCCCAAAGCTAGACATTTAACTCTACGCAGAATTATGTTGATTAAAAAAATATTATCTGCGAGTGCCATGCAAATAATATGCAGCAAATAATGTCACATTATTATCACTTTTTATAATTGGCAAGTGATGTTTAATACATTTCTGCTTGGATAATAAAACACTTTTTTTTCTTAGAACTTGAGTTCACTGAGGCTGTTACCATTTTCATTTCAAAATGCTGCTAATAAAATAAAAATAGCAACAGAGTAAGGAACATCTGTCTTGTTATCGATAAAGTGACAGCGCTGTATAAAAATGATCTTTGCGAGGACAACGGTGGGCAGACCAGGGACAGCCTGCAGGTGTGTCTGCTTGTGTGTGTTTTATCCAAGACAGTACCTGTGCCTGGATCAATAGTGCATTAGCTTGGGGTGGGGGTCTACCCCGACGCCTTCCCCCTACTCCAGGCACACCTCCGTGGGCACACCGCCCGCCCGCCCGCCCCTACACCTCCCCCACTCCCACCGCTCCCAGGGTCTTTAAAATTTCATACTACAGGGGAGTCATGCAGATAATCTGGGAGATGGCTTTTTTTTGTTGCAGACCAGGCCTTGCTGGGTTTAAAGGCACACACACACACACACACACACACACACAAAGATTGACATATACTGTATGTGAGCATGTGCACACTCATTCGTGTCTGTGTGTGCGTGCGCTTTGACATACGCGCGCACACACACACACACACACACACACACACACACACACACACACACACATACATTTACCAGGCACCTGTGTTATGAAGATTAATCTGAGCCGTCCAGCAACCCCGGGCTCCTGCGGCCTGGCCTGTGCCTTTCATGTTCACAACGTCTGGATGTGGCGTGTTTTGAGCGGTAGGACGCCGTGGGGAGGCGGATTACCGCGTTGCTAATCCATACTGACACGCACACACACACACACACACACACACACACACAAAGGTACGGTGGTAACACCCCAGGTCGAGGTCATTGTGTTCCCTGTCCCCCTCTCACCCCTCCCTTCCTCTTTCTCTTCTTCCTCTTTGAGTTGCCCTTCCTTTTTCTCCCTGTTTTTCTTCTCCTTTTCGCGCTGCCCTTCCGCTGCACTCGGCCTCAGAGCGTGGCCCACTCGTATGTTTATTGCTCTTAAGTCTTCATTTCTGACGTCCTTGCTCCCTCTCCGTTGTTTGTCTTTTGTCTCTTTGGTTTCCTTCACTAAGGTCGGCCTCAGCTCTGCATTAAGACGAGGTTGGAGTGTATGTGTGTGTGTGTGTGTGTGTGTGTGTGTCTGGGGGGGCATTGTGAGGAATTTATAGTGGGCAAACAGTAAAAGAACACACAAACTGTGACCTCGCCACACTGCAAGCAGAAGGTCCCCCTCTTCCTCTTGCTCCTTTGTGTGTCATCGGGCACCCGGACTTGGAATGTCGGAAGCCCTTTTTCCCACACGTCGTTACAGGGGTCAGCTTGTGAAATGCATTCCTCTGCCTGCCACAAACACGCTAGCTTTCTCACCTTTGCACGGGGGGGGGGGGCATTTAATAACTAAGCCCACACCACAAAGACAAACAAAGAATGACATCGCTAACCTGTATATAACCTCCTTTACCATGTTTCTCTCTCTCTCTCTCTCTCTCTCTGTCTCTGTCTCTGTCTCTCCACAGTGGGCCCATACGTGGGGAGGTACTGTGGTCAGAACACGCCAGGCAGGATCATCTCCTATACCGGCATCCTGGCACTGACAATCAACACCGACAGCGCCATCGCTAAGGAGGGATTCTCCGCCAACTTCACCGTCATCGAGAGGACCGTTCCCGAAGGTGAGCCGGCGTAGGAATCGCAGACGAAACAAACAGACGAAGATTTGGGTTCGCAACAAGTCTCTGAGCGCCACGAGCAAAGGCTATAGAAAATTCAAATTCTAATCCGTAGAGATCTGTTGAGAGAATTGACAGCTTCACTCTGTAAAGATTTAAATAGCAACCAACTAATTGCTACCAGGAATCTATGCTACATAATAGTCCTATTTTCACCTATTTACAGTCGTGAGATAGAGCTCTGATATATAAAATCTCCTGTTCCATCTTGGGTAGGGTGTTACAAGGTAAGTTAGTGTCTCACAGAGTGTATTGTATTTACACATTGAGGGCACAAACACACACACAGACACAACCAAAAGCCTAGGGCTTTTAAATGCATCGTCATGGGGCCTGACCCCCCGACCCACAATTTGAGAAAAGCCTGGACCAAACATTTAATTTAAAGAGGACTAGACCCCCACCACATACGCACACACACACACAAGTCTACAAACAGCAATAACGAGGGCGAGCATTAAACAAATCTACTAAACATCTCCTGAAGGATTTTTCTCACCCTAAGGGAAGACTGTGCATAATAATAGACTATAAGTGCGTGCACACACACACACACAGCCACACACAAAAAAAGCCGTTTTTCCACTGAATAGTACCGGCTCAACTCGGCTCGGCTCGGCTCGCTTTTTGGGGTTTTCCATCGGGCAAAAGTAGTAGCTGGTACGTGGTACTCTCTTGGTATCACCACCGTCGAGGTTCCAAGCCAGCTGAGGCAATACCAAAAGGTGACGTGAAAACACTGCAGACTACTGATTGGTCAGAGAGAATCATCACTGCGTCATTGCGCGACACAGCACGTGCTGCAAGTTATTATAGCGGCCGCAAAATGTTTAGTTACCTTTTGTTATTACAATTACAAATACGCTTTTATCCAAAGAGACTTACAATTACATGCTGCTATTACATGGAGCAGATTAGGGGTTAGGCATCTTGCTCAAGAATGCTCACATGTAGGCCAACTCTGGGGCTCAAACCCTTCTGGCTGGGCACACCTAGACCACTAGGTCTTTGTCTAGGTGTTAGGACCCCCGTGTTGGGACCCCCATTTTTATTTGCCGACGAAAGGATCCAGCGAGAGCTGAATGTGGCAATTTGCGTAACGAGAAGGTCTACCGAGGAGTCTCTGTTAGCCGCACACGGCCTACCAAAGGACATTTCACCAGTGTAGAGAAAAGTTTTAAATAAAACTGGAAAAGCGCCAAAAGTCCCCGGGCCAATAAAGAATTTAACAATGACTGTTGGTGTCATTACCCCTTTATTTTGCAAGTTCATTTTAATTGCTGATATAAAATCAGATTAGCCAAATCCACCCCAGTCTCTCCATTATAAGAGACGGTGCAAGACCATTGCAGAACAGGTCACTAAATCCATATAAATTATCTTTTCGCTGCTTGCTCTCGCGCCAGCAATCCTGAAGCACGGGGAGAAAAAGTTTTTCACCTTTTCCCCGTACTTTTACCGTTCTTGTACTGCTTGAATTATTTCTAATTCTTTCATGCCTAAGCCACCAAGGACTTCTGAGATTCTATGTGTTAGTGGGGAATGTAACACCCTGACAGAGAGCTGCTGATGAGAAGTGATAAAGTTCAGATGAAAAGAGCCTTTGTCATTCAGCCTTGCCACTCTACCTGATCTTTCTGGTCTCTCTCTCTCTCTCTCTCTCTCTCTCTATCTCTCTCTTTCAGTTTGTCTTTCCCTATCCGTCTCATGCTTCATTACTCGCCCCCCCACCCCTACAGTTCTTGTTGTCTTCTCTGCCATCAGTCCAGATTTATAGTGAAGCACAGGTTGGCAGTGCACACGATCCGATCTCGCCCCGGAGCCGAGAACAGTCAGCTCACTGTTGTTGGGCTCCGGGACGCTCGCGCTGACCCGGGCGAGTACCGCCGACAGCACGCGGTGTCTCCGTGAGGGCGGCGAGCCGGGACAAGGTGCGAGACGGCTTTCTCTGCCTCAAACTGCAAAAGCGACGCACGGCCACGAAAAGACGCTCCGGAGGGAAAAACGTGCACGGTGACTCCAAGACCTGTGTGTGTGTGTGTGTGTGTGTGTGTGTGTGTGTGTGTGTAGCACGGCAGATGGGGAGACCATCTGTGTCGGCAGCAGTCAAGACAGCAGTCCCACGCTGTTGGTCACCCGATGCCCCATGTGTGTGTATGTAGCCGTATTTAGATGCGTAAACTCGCAAATCGCAACAGGAGTGTGTGTGTGTGTGTGTGTGTGTGTGTGTGTGTGTGTGTGTGTGTGTGTGTGTGTGTGTGTGTCAGCCAGTGCTGGGGTCAACAGATCAACTCCAGCCTCCAGCCCACATTTCTCCATCCGCTGTTGCTCTGTCCGCAGTAGGGCCTGTGTAATCGACCCCTCCCTCCAGAGGCTGAAAGGGGCTGACCTAGGGTTGACCATACCGCCGCCCGGACGCCCATCCCAGCATGGGGATGCCTGAAGACGGCTCTCCCCTTGTCAACACAAACAAGGGCACCCCACCTCCCCTCCTGCCTTTTGCATCAGGGGCCATTAAGCCTGATATACGGCTCCGAAATACAGACACCAAACACCCTCTGGGGAGAGTGGGGGGGGGGAGATGTGCGCCATGTGAAAAAAAGATAAACTGTCCACAAAGAAAATATAAAGTGGAGAGAGTAGAAGAGTTACTTTAGTGCAGGGTAATACTTTTTCTATGTGATGGTGTAAACTTAGGCCCACGCTAAATGTTTCATGAATAAAGCGTTATGTATTAATGCGGAACACTCGTGCCCCTCTTCCATTAAAGAGTACAGAGGAATACGTCAGAGTCCGAGGGAAAGGGAAGTGAAGGAATTTACTGAGGCGTCACTGATGTTGTGCTGTTAAATCAGGCCACGGGGAGCTGAAAGCCCGCTGTCGCGTGACAGCCCCTCTCCCCGGAGAAAGGCGTCCTGATTGTGGAGGACACGGAAAGCACACAATGGGCAAACACACAGGTGCTGTCAGGACACAAGCCGAGCTAGGCTAACATCTCCAACCCTCTCCTTTCTCCTAGACTTTGACTGCACAGACCCCCTGGGAATGGAATCTGGAGAGATAGCGTCCGATCAGATCGCGGCCTCGTCCCAGTACAACCCCAGCTGGTCACCGGAGCGGTCCCGGCTCAACTACTATGAAAATGCCTGGACGCCGGCAGAGGACTCCAACAAGGAGTGGATACAGGTACGACATTAGAGGCTCTCCGTTGCCAGTAGCGACATAAATTGTTTGTATTGTTTTCAGGGTTTGTGTAGATGTAGCAGAACTTGTTTGGGTCAAAGCAGAGAAGCTCCATGAGGACAAACTTTATGTACAGTAATTTAACTCCTTATGTCAAGTGGCCGGTGTATTTGTGAAGATATGGATCTAAAATGGAAATTTTTAACTGAAATGTGAACAAAACAGTTGACGTAACAGTACGATGTTTGGGTTGTAGTCTGAGCCTCTAAAAGACTTCAGCCTGGTTTAGCGCTGTGTGAGTGTTTGTGTCTGTGTTTGTCGCCCTCATATCTGACATTAGGCTCAACAGTAATGGCTGGGACATTAGTCCTGGCACCCTGCCTTGCCACACACAAATACACACATGTATCAGTCTGCTGGGATACCTATGCAGTCATCCGCAAAGAGAACTATATATTTATACACTAAAGGTCAAGAGCCTTTCATTCAGACAAGGCTAAAATAAAACCTCACCCAACCACCACCACACTACCTAGAGGCAGTTGGACTATGTTTGATTTACTAACCCAAAGCCTCTAGCACTTGTAAATGCTCAGCCTGTTTTCCTTTTTATTTTTTTTAGTCTTTGCTCCATTGCTGAAAACTTTGTCCCCTGTGCATTCCTCATGGGACGAATAAAAGAGCTGACCCACAGCCAGATATTTACATGGGAAGGGCCTTAAGCATGCTTTCCCTTCATTGCAATGAAAATATTGTCCTGAGGGCCCCTGTTGCTCTTCTAGACTAATTTAATCAGGCCTTGCATATGTGTGTGTGTGTGTGTGTGTGTGTGTGTGTGTGTGTGTGTGTGTGTGTGTGTTTGTGTGTGTGTGCGTGCATGTGTTATTTTATGTTCTTGGCTTGGGGAGTGTGTGAGTGGGAGGGCCACATTGGGGCCACATTGTCCTGCAGAGGAACCCAGCATGTGTCTGAGTGGACCAGGAAGAGTCACGGCCTAGCTAGCTCTTCAGCCTGCTCTAACAGTCTGTTGTGCGAAGCCGTTAGTCTCTCCAAAAGGGAAAGTCTGTTTCTTACCCTCAGATATGCGCGTTAATGCAAATGTTATGTATCTTTGTGCTCAGACCAAAATCTGCTTCACGAGTATACAATTACAATTACAATTAGGTATAGATATAAACACTCACCCCTGGCCAGCGGAAACAAAATGTAAACAAACACTTCTCTATATTGGCTCCCCCCTAGCCAGCAGAAACAACATGTAAACACGATGTTGCTGGTAAAGACTCCTTCTGATCTGGCGCTATTCATGAGGAGGACTGGATTTAGAAGTCACATCTGAGTCATAGAAGTGGCATCCATATTCTCCAAATACCAATTGACTCGACTCAATGCGCAGGCCGTTTCTCATTTCAAAGGGAACAAAACAGCCTGCGGTTGCCATGTAATTTATGCTTTTGGAGTGTGATGCACTTATGCCACGCGCTTTTAGCGGAAGGCCAATTATGACAAGTGTTATTAAAAGAGTGGAATCTCCATTCCTCTTTCATTAAGCCCAACTGCGCACCACAACAACAAGCCCCGGCCTCCTCGCGGCACGTACAAATCATCTTGCTGCACCGTCAGATGCATTGCAAATAATTCATTATTTATTTCATTATCATTCCCAGACTGCAATTTGCGTCAGACAGTTATATTATTCATGACAGGCAGCCTTTTGATTCCTGGACTCGGCACTTCTCCCTTTTTTGCTGAACATAATCCAGATTTGTCATCCATTTTAATGCCGCCTCATTCTAATGCAAGGAGAGGGAGAGGGCAAGATGCGAGCGTCTGTGCGGCTCTTCTGAGGGTAATTAGATTGGTGTGGTAGGGCATTGAGTGCTGGGTTAGCCAGGTCATTAATCAGCCTCCTGTTGTACACAGAGATGGACAGACATCCTTGGAGGGCTTTGCCGCTCGAGGAGGGAATTAAAAACGGACAATACTACCTTAAAAACAGGGCACTCTTCCTCTTATCCTTTCATATTGCTCTCTCTCCGCCCCTCTACTTTGCTCTTTGCCAATCTTTCCCTTGTTGCCTCTTCTTCCGCCTGACAATTCAACAACAGTGCTGCGTATTTTTTGCCTTGGCCATGCCTGCCGTTTATTCAATCTTTTGAGGACAAGCAACGGGGGCCTCTGGGCATATACTCTGGCCTGATTCTCGCATTTATGGACCTTGCCTGGTTACAATATAGGAAGTCCTGAATGATGCGGAACGTTCCGGGAGGAAATACCTGCATCTGCAAAACACATTGTGTGTGTATGTGTGTATATATATATATATATATATATACGCTTGGAGAGCACACCGCTGCCTGAAAGGGAAAGGGCTCCCTGGGGATGACATGAGGGAAGATTTACTACCTCCCCAGCCCCTGGCATGGCAAGGAATAACTCCGTCGGATGGACGGGAGTGAGGTTTTCGATGGCCACCAGGAGTCACCACAGTGGCTGAGTGATGCCATAAAAGCAGAAGCGGAAGTCTAATCTGGCCTGTCAGACAGACGCCATCCATCACAGACGTGGGAGCTCAGCCACATACACGAGCATGTGCGCATGTGCACACACACACACACACACACACACACACACACACACACACACACACACACTATAAATAATGCACAATGGCTCAGGGAGAAGTCAACTGTCAATACCTGAAAGCCCTCCTATTGAGCTTCACATAATGGCAAAATACTGTATGTACAAGTTAGCCATATGCTAGGTCAGAGAGTCTTATTGAGTCTTATTGAGCATTGAGTAGTTGTAGTTCTAAATCGTGCTACATCGTGGCCTGCCATTATCTTAAAACCTCCTTGGATGCATCATTGCTGATTAGCTTATCAGTATATGTATGCAGACCTAGATATCTTTGATTAATGAAACTGTTTAATAGTGAGGGTGAGATATGGAGGAGAGAAGAGTCCTCCTCCTCTTCAGAGGGGCAGGTATAGTCTTTAATCTCGCCTGTACAGTACATGAAAGTACCAAACATGAAAAGCATGACCGTGATGCTGTACACAATATACTCCTCTATATCCTTTGTGTGATGGCAATCTCAAGTCAACCTGTGTTGGAGGAAATCATTGCGGGGTTAATATTATAGCCCGCTACGACCTCATTTTCAAGGGGATACAGAACACAGTGTTGTGAAGCCAGAGCCATTTGGCAAATCACAACAGGCTGAATTCCACCAATCAAACAAGCACTAATTGCGCGGCTTCCCAGATGAGAACATTGCTCTAGCCTTGTTAGTATTTATCCTCTCCGTGGCAGAGCTTGACGTTAAAACAACACACTCTGCCGTATCCTGTTTTCTTTGTCTCCATCCTCCAAATGGGTTTTCAACCTCAGGTCAACGTCTAGCAGAGACGTCTTCTTAATCGCTGTCGTCTCTCTCTGTCCTGACATGTCGGGGGGAGGGGGGTCTCCCTGCCGCCGCTTCCATTCTAGGGCTTACTGCTGCGCCGGGCGATGAGTAATTAGAATATGGACTTGTAATTAACAGCAGTGGATGATGGAGTCTGGAGAGAGGAGAGGCTGGCATGAGGTCATTGTCATGCCGTGCAAAATGGGAACAATGGACGCTAACGGTGCACGGCAGCTCCCGGTCCATGCTCTCAGCCGGAAAATCAATGTGCGTAAAAGGGAGCCCTCGGTCGAGTGCAGTAGCTCAAAAGAGGGACTAGAAATCGAAACATAAAGGGATGGCATGAAGTATCGAAATGAAACAAGTACCCCGAGACAAAATAACGCCGCTCAGCCTTAATCAGTGTCATTTACAGCGCCTCAGTGCCAGACAGGCAAACTGCCCTGGGCGCTGTAGTCAGTGCATGTGTATGTGGTCATAGACAACCTGATATCTCAGGCTAGCATCATCAAGCAGCTTACAGACATGACACACTGAAAGGTCACCCTCTGTTCCCGTGCCGGTCATTGTTTCTATGCATTGCTCGCTGCGTTAGTCATGTGGGCAGATGGTGTGAATGTCCATGGAGGTAATGTCTTTTAGGATGATTCATTAGGAAGGAAACCTTTACACCAGACATGTTAACATCCTTCCTCAAACAGCCTGCATTAAATATTGTAATCCGACCTCATCACACACACTCTGCAACATTTATTAAAGGCCCCCCTATGGTTCCAATTTCCATTGTCATTTTGGACAGACTTTGACCTGAACATTCAATTTCAGTTGCACTTTTAATATGCCCTCAATTGATTGGCTATCTGAGTGAGAGTGGGAGGATAGGTCAGAGACGATTGGTTACAATCCAGATGTCACTCCTGGGACCAAATCTGATCACATCTTGTTAATAATTATTTTTTCCGTAGTGTATTTCCATAAATGAGGTCCCTTCAGGCACACAACTGGAAAAAGAAGATTTGAATGATGGGTACCTTTATTTCTAGCTGTTGTCCTGCCCGGACACACAGTAGGTCCTCCTGTGTCATCCCTCTTTGTCAGTAAAAGAGATGTTCGGCGCAAGGGAAGATGTGCATAATTTAATGGCAGCAAAGAAGCGTTAGGAGCTAAAAATAAACTGTCAGGTGAACAGTGATAAATGGAAGGTCACAGGAGAAGCTCATAGGTCCTGCAGAATTTCAGTAATACAATTTTCATGATAGGGGAATTAATTACACTTTCAAGTAATGGAACAAAAAAATCTTACACCTAGGTTACAAGGTATGCTGTCTTTGTTATGGAACGATCAGAAAGGGATCTCCATTGCCTTTATAAAAGCAACATAAACTGTTTCCACAGTGACACCTCCCCCTTATTTCCATAAAATAGATATCCTGAGATCTTGCAGGCTATGTAAAATCCAGATGGATGTCAATTTATCATTCTTTAGAAAGTCCATGAATTACTGCAGGCTATCTATCTTCGGACTATCCTATCCTCTGAGATCCATAAAACTTCTTTAAAACATTTAAAGGACATGATTTTTTCCTTTGGACTGGTCATAGCCTGCCAGCTGCTTTTTGACTTCATAGCACTATAGGGAGCTCACTGCCTTTCCACCATCACTGTTTCTCTTGTTGTTTTTGGTGGAGAAGCGACGAGTGTACCCGTTCCCCTGAGACCTTGGTTATTCACTCAACAGCCCACACACACAGATGGGAAGATATTATTCCCCTACAGTCAGGGAGGGCAGAGAAAGAGGTATTTTGGTAAACCTTTATTCTTCATGCAGCTATGAACCGGTCGAAGAGCAAACCGCTGTGTTCCTCTTACTTTACCCCCCCCCCCCTGCCAGCCTACTAAACCGAAAGGTCTTGTAACTGCACCCACACAACAGTGAGCAGGCTTTAGCTCAAGACTTGTAGCACATAGTAGACTCATAGGCTCATAGTACATCTGAGTCACACAGTGGAGAGATGATACAGTGACTAATAGAAATAGCACAACAGTCGAACAGTCATGGCCTGGTCAGTGATAGGGATATGTACTCATCAGAGACATAAAATCATTGATATATGAATGTATGAATATCTCCTTCCCTCTCACCTACTCAAACAAACATAAATCCACTGGGTGTGTGGGTGTATTTATTTTACCTTGATCAAATTCAGACGCTTTGTTGTTCTGTCGCAGGCCTGAGCTCGACTAATTCTTTTTCTGCCTTTCTCATCTCATTAGTCTGTGAAATGGCTGGGGCCATGTTCACTGGCTTTGAGTCATCTCTCCTCCTCACGGCAGGAACGTACAGAACATGAATAGACACGCACGTACAAACATCGGGAACAAACGCCGGGTCTGCAGTCGGAACGGAGAGAATTCCGCGGGGACAAGGATTGAAGTCGTTCCTCACATATCAGGCTGCCCTTGCTTTATGGAGGCATGGGGAGAATTCTGGGATTTCCTACCCGACATGGCATGTTTATGGCACACGGGGTGTATACGTGTGTGTGTGTGTCCCTTCTATTATGAGTTAGCATTCGCTTGCACACCGGCCCGAAATGTATAGCGTCAATCATCTACAGGCGGGCACGGGTCCAAACGCACCCTCTTGTGGAGGCATTACAATGCAGTGGGCCTGGCACCCACACAAGGCGCTTTCCATTGGCTTAGCAAAGCTTTAAAATAGCCCCACTGTACATATTTGACCCCGTCTGCTCGGTGATTACATCGCTCATCAGGCATGATTTAACCTCTCCCGCAGCGAACTACTACAAATGACAAATCGTTTATCGCCTGATAGTGTCTTATTGTCTTTGGATGCACCGCATATGGCTTCTGTTTTCCTTACTTTAATTATCGGTTTATCCAGGTTCCCCTAATGATTATTATCCCATTTTTACATTTTGACATTTGGTGTCTGCGGTGTGGACTGGGCAGCGCTTTACATCCAGCCCGCTGTCCCGGAAGCCCGTCTCCTCTCCCTGACCTACGTGACCCCCGACTGTTAGAGCTGGCTCTGCCCGTAACAAGCAGCCGTTAATAAATCATGCCTTGCTCATTATCCAGGCCCTGTTATCAACCCGTGTCTGTGAAATTGATCTCGTCTGCTCTCTCTCTCTCTCTCTCTCTCTCTCTCTCTCTCTCTCTCTCTCCTTTGTACTCCCTTCACAAGAAACCTCCTGCAATGACCGACACACCATCTCCTCTCCTCTCTCCCCTTTCCTATACTGCTCTCTTCCATTCCCTTTCTTCTCTTTCCTTTCTCGACGTCCCCCCCATCACATTACATCAAATTCAGCACCTCTCCAAGCACACACTTTTCATAGAGGGGAATTGGGTCCTCAAAACATGGCAGTCACGGACACAGGGTGCTCGTGGCACCGCTCAGTAGGTGACTACTGAATGGCTCGCGGAGTGAAATCCTGCCAAGCAGACGCCGGGCACAGCCTGGCCAGATACTGAGTCGTGAGTGTTCATGAGTGTTTCCAATTAGCCAGGCCACTCGAGGAGCTTATTCCCAGAGGCTCTCCTTCTCTATTACGGATAATGAGACCCAATCAGGAGAGACCAACGGACGGGCCAAGTCTCCCCATTTGACACTGCCTCTTTTTTTCTCTTTGCAAGCTGCTCTGTCATTGGTTGAGATTGGAAATGACCTGATTAGTGCTAATACATGCCAGCATATTCTTTACCGCCATCCGCACTGCTGCTCATCCAGCGCTGGCACATCCAGCTGTTGACTGCACAGAGGGACCCACTGCTTCTACATTATTGAATGAGAACTGTGTGAAGCGGGAGGGATTTGATTTTTCTTTATTTGTCTCTCTGTGGATCCGAAAGAAATCTGGGCCTTAGTCCGTAAGCCCCCCAGAGCCGAACGCAGGAACAAAGGCATTCTGTCTTATGTCTCCTCCAGGATAGAGACAGTGAGAGAGTCAGAGAGGGTGTGGAAAAGCTTCAATCATTGCTCCCATCTGTTTATTTCTCTCAAATGTGAATGTGAGGACAGGCAGTGACCGGGCCACTGCCAAAGGGCCCATTGGGGCATGCTGATGTTCCTCGGCTGCTCTTAGCTCAGTGGCATTAAATGTGGTGTGTATATGGCTGGCAGGCAACGCTAGCTGTATGGTTTTGACATGCATGGAGCGCCAGTTAGCGAAGTCGGTTTTGGACGGAATCTTTTCCTCTCTCGACTGTGTGTGTGTGTGTGTGTGTGTGTGTGTGTGTGTGTGTGTGTGTGTGAGCGGAAACGCACACGCATTTCCACAAGAATTCACTGTCATTCTTTTTAATGCACGTTAACACACACACTCCCATGCTGTAGTCAGTGTGGAGTCAGTAATCTCCTCAAGACCCTGGTATCCAACATCAAAGCCCTCACTCTCGCCGTGACGTGAAGCTGTTCCCACCAGCACCCCGTTTCCTCCAAACACCATTACTCCTTATTAGCATCAGTTCAGCCTGTCGGGGATGGAGCTAGCACTCGTTAGAAATGCTAACCGCGCTGCTCGATAAGCTAGCCATAGAGTTAGTATTCCCCCGTCGCCTCCTCCCCCGGCTGGTATATTCATCACTGACACGTTCCCCTGTTCTTCTGCTAGGGGTGGGAGGATGGTATGGTGCGGGTTAAGCAGGCTCCACGGAGGTTAGAGAGGAGAGATTTGTCTTTTGCTGGTGACTGAGTCTGTGTGTGCCTGAGTGGAAGCAGGCCACTGGTAATGACGGCTAAATGATTCCCCAGGTCCTCATACGAACCCTGTTGGTCCGGGCATATTTAGACAGGAACCGGGGGCCAAGCTCGGTGGATTCACGGATCAAGAGATAGTTTGACGGTTGTCCTTTGACTTTAATGTCCCACATACACAAAAAGAAGTGTGGCATCAGGAACACATTTACACACTTACACACACACGCACTCGTGCAGACAAACACCAGTTTCTGTTTGGCCAGCAACCTCTTGTATTAACACTGGCAGTCTGCTTGTGAAAATAAAATATCCCGCCAGTAATGCACTGCAGTTAATGATTACTTTATAAAGCCCGGCATATTTTAAATGCACCATATTTGATATTCCGTCTGTATCTCTCCTTCCTCTACGCCGATAATGTGATTCTCTTCTATTGCACATTTACTTTTATCCAATAAGCCCTTGTCTCCTATCTCAGGAAATTAAGTTGTCGTCCGGTGTCTTTTTCATTAATCCGAATATAATTTCATTCCTCTGTGTTTATTAAATTCCAGGCGGTAGCTGATGAGGCTTTGGCCAGGGGTGACTCCAGTAGCAAAGTTATGTCTTTAAGTCTCTAGGTCTCCAGCTTGTCAGTGCATTATTAATAGGGAGTCTGTGTTGAAAACCCTTTCTTTCGTGTAAATTATTCATGTACTTGACCAAGCAGGTAGCCTATATTATATTTCAGTGCTTTTTTAAAATATTTGTATTCATAGTGTTTCTTTCATTTTAAAAGGAGACATATTTTAGATTTTTCTTCTCTCTCAATATATCAATGTAAACTAGAAATGGAACACTTCTGAGTCATCTTTCTTTTCTGCCTCCTCCCCAGGTGGACCTTGGCTTTCTGCGGTTTATCTCGGCCATTGGGACACAGGGGGCCATCTCCCAGGAGACCCAAAAGACCTACTTCGTCAAGTCGTACAAAGTGGACGTGAGCTCCAACGGGGAAGACTGGATCACGCTGAAGGAGGGCAACAAGCAGAAGGTAGGGGAGAAAAACAGTTGGTCCATCACGGTCACTTCCTGTTCTGGCAGACTCCGCCTCCCTTTGTTCCTGGTGTTTTACTAATGATCGGTGCCTCTACTTAATGTCGGGCTGTTTACAAATCGGTAGACGAAGGTTTTAGTAAAAACAATGACACTTGACAAAAAATGACACTTTCAAGGCTCTAACTTGCAGGTCTAATAATTTATATATTCTCTTACATTTGTCATACCAAAGTGACAATAAGGCAGGCCAAAGTAGTAGTAAGTATACTGTACACTCATCAGGAAAAAGTACACCTCCCATGTTTTAAGTACAGACCGGGAAAATTAAGGACTTGATAAACCTTTTGATTTATTTCTGGGCATATCTCGAGTGGCCAACGATTAGATCATCGAAAACCACCCCTGCAAATGCACGGCGTTTGGAATGTCCCGTCTCGGTGAAACAGGCAGCTGATTTAAATTGTGGTCTGGTTGATGCTCGCTTTGAGCTCAACAAAGCGGGGGAAAACCCTACTATATGTACTTGAGACGTCTCCAAACGTGCAATTATGTACTTTGTTTGGTATGGTAATATACCGGCGAGCTCTCTGGGAGGCAACTGCAGACTACTACGCAGACTTTAGCGCTAATAAAAGACGGCAGTAGCCTTCAGAAGGGATTTGGTGAGGAATGCAGCCACTGGTTTGTGTCACGAACTCGCCAGCTCGCCTTAAAGGAATACAAGGATTCAACAAAGGAGTTGATAAACAAGGGCTGAAGGGATGAGGGATAGCGGGAAGGAAATTGGAGAGGTTGTCATGTTTGAGCAGCTGGTAAAAGGGTGGGTCTGGTAGCACGAGAAAAGAAAGGAAAAAGGAAGGGAGGGGGGATGGGGAACTGAATGCTTGACCGGAGCATGCCAGGCCTTCAGCGATTGATTGTTGATCAGTCACGGGGGGAGGGGGTCGTTTCCGTCTGTAGACATACACGGCCACTCTCTCTCCCTTTCTCTGTGGGAGTCCAAAGGACCTTGGTGTCGTCTGTTTGACTTCACTTTAAATGCGTGACATGTAAATAGTACTGCAGCGTGTTTGACTGACAGAGGGAGAGACTGGAAGTGAAAGAAAAGGGTAGTTCTTGAGCTCAAAATCCAGCCTCAACACCCCTGCTTGTGTGGCTGTCTACTGTGCCCCCAGGGCATAGGTTTTCTATGACCTCTCCAAAGCACACAGACCCCTTGGTAAAGTGGCAGCTTAAAGCGAGCAACAGAATGCCCAGCATGTGTTTTTCCGGACTCTAAAGTGCTTTTGTGAGGAGTGGGTCCATTTGCTAAATGCTGAGCCAGCAGTGTGGAGCCGGAGCTCGGCTTTGGAGAAAGCCATTTCGGGAGTAAGTGAGTGGAGAGGAGCCCCAGTGTGGCATTCAAGAGAGCGGATGACTTTGTTTGACGGTCCCTTGGTTGTCAGGTATTACCCTGGGACTGGCTTTACAGTGAGCGAGCCGGGCAGTGCAGAGTAATGGCTCAGGCCTGTTGCCGTGACAGCATCGATCCAGCGGTCTGTCTGTCCGCCGGTCTGTCTGTCTTGTCTATCATCTCTAAAGCCGTGAGCTGCTGGATTCTGATGCCTCGTAGGCACACAGCAAGGCCAGTCAGGAGGGGATTCAATTCCCCCATATGAGTCTGATGGACTGCGGGGAGTGTTGGGTGGTACTTGCAGAGTGATAGTAAACTGTCAACTGACATCTCTGACCTTTCACAAGACACTGTAGTAAAAGCCTGGCCAAAGTCTGTGACAGAGCCTGGAAAAAAGGACATCTTGCTCCAATCTGGTAGTGTCAGTGTTACACGCTGCCTCGGGTTTCACAGGCTGGTGGTCTACATCTGTTTGCACTGCAACAGGAAGTGAGCGGATACGTTGGAGCACTTTCACAGTTATAGGGGAAACTGTTTCACAACAGGCCCTGCAAACTGCTTTTATGGAAGTAATTTTTTAATGACTCATTTTGGAGGCCTATTTTTTTTAAAACTCTCCTCTCTGTCTCTTCAAACTTCGTCAACAATCTACTTTTTTCTCAATCTCAGGTTTTCCAAGGCAACACTAACCCAGCGGATGTTGCCAAGACAATGCTGCCCAAACCCACGCTGACGCGTTACATCCGAATCCGTCCTGTTTCCTGGGAAACGGGCATCGCGCTGCGCTTCGAGGTGTACGGGTGTAAGATATCAGGTAAGTGCTGCCAAGACCCCCGATGCCAAGACCCCCGCCGCCATGCCAACGCGCCGCAACAACACAGACTTTGTTCAACTCACTCTGCACCTAAAGCCCCCATTAAAACAACACTACTTGGGGTAGAGTGTAGTGTGGAGTACAGTCTAAGCCTGAAACACTACCAAACAAGTGTATTTTCCAGGTGAGCTGTGTCATTCCCTGTTCTAAATATTAGAAAAACTATTCTAGTCTATTCATTCCTCTGTGCTGCGGTTCAGCACTTCTTCATTTGCCGTAAGAAGTGTTTGGTGTTTCCCCTGCGCATCCCGGTGGCCATCTCCACCAGTGGGGAGACGCTAGCGGTCTAGCTGAGCCCCGCTCCTGCATTATGGAGGAGTGGCACATGACTCGGGATTACGTATTCATGTAACCTGATGTTTAGATGTAAGCTCATTCAATATGAATGGCCCCAACAGCTGCTAGAGCACCCAGGCAGAGATGAGGGTGTGACTGTCTGTTTGTCTCTCTCTCTCTCTCTGTCTCTCTCTCTCATTCCTTCTTTTTCACTTCCTCTGTTTGTGGTCTCGCCCTCCTCCACCCTCCTATGCAGCCCCAGACCTCAGTCTGTCGTGTGGGCCCCTCCCACCCACCACAAAGCTCCATTGCATTTTCCTTGTTGTCAACACGGATTGTTTTAATGACACTGTGCGTGTGTGGTTCACTTTCATCTGAGTGTGTATGTTTGTCAGCACAGCTGCCTCTGTCTCTCCGGGCTTACGAGCATGTGTATTGAATGTTTATTAGTGTTTTTATGCGGTGCGGTGAGCATTACGTATTATGTGTATTACTGTGTGCGTGTGTGTGTGTCACGTACCGTGAGAAGTATCGTGCTATGTTAATGCTGTATTTGTAGCATACTCTGCGTAATAGCGGAGTGCAGCGCAGGCAGGACGGGGTTACTGATGGGGCGTGTGTTTTGGGCGGGCGACCAGACCGAGGCTGAGAGCGCATCGCCACACATCACAGGAACGTGATCACCGCAGGGCCCCCACTGTGACGTCACAGCCCTGTGGCTAGCAAGAACACACTGCCAGCTCTTCACCATGCTAGCAACAGAGAGGGAGAGGGAGAGGGAGAGGGAGAGAGAGGGGGGGAGAGTGAGGGAGAGGGAGCGAGAGAGATAGAGTGAGAGGGAGAGGGAGAGAGAGGGAGATGGAGGGAGAGAGAGAGAGAGAGAGAGAGAGAGGGAG